>MDKJ01198266.1:0-25298 GCA_005239525.1 Nicotiana knightiana | reverse complement strand
TAAAATCTCTCGGTACATCATAAGGCCATTATGCCTCTGATTAATATCATGAAATAAAATTTATTAACTTACATATTTTCGAGACCCATGAACAAATGATAGAATAAAATGACACACGGAAAAATAAGAATATGCACATCTTTAGCATTTCTACGAATAGAGTATTTTATGGAAGTTGTGCATTTTCTCATTTCATTCGTTCGTAAAGATCATGCCAAAAAAAAAAGAAGGGATAGCTTTAACATACATGAATCGATTCTCTTGACAATCTCTCCAATACACATTGATTGCGATAAAATATGTAACGGCGGATCGGAGTATGGAAAAATCCATATGATATTCTTGAGAAAAATTACACCGTACTCCTCTTAGAATCGTGAAATCACGTTGTTATTACGCAGTATAATTTCGAATAAAACAATTTGCTGAAGCAAAATCGCGTAGATCTAATCCGTGTAAGGAATTTATGTGAATTTCATACGTTAGGAATCTTTGGCAGAATGTCTTTTGTCCTAACATTGTCAATGTAGTAATTTGACTAAAGTGTTTTGAGAATAAGGTTTATTCAATGCCTATAAGAAATGGCTAACGTCCTTTGTATCTTCTGATTGTAGCTTTATAGTATTTGATATGGAAAATATGTGAAATGAATGTGTACTAACACATTAGTTGCCACCTAATAAAGATTGATCAATAGTCATATAGTTAAAGAGTGGCTTGCTGCCACGTTACCCTTCCATCTTTATCCAATGTTTTTCAATTAATATAATTAGGTAACATCCCGCTACCCGGTAATTAATCAATTACCCGTATAATTGAGAATTATTCCCACTTACTTAAAATACTACTCACTTTTCACATACCTTATACACCTTACTATCATTGTCATGTGGTACCTCATGAGGCACTAGTCCATAAATACCGAGTATTTTAGGTCGGGCCGTATTATATTCCAACATGCCAAACTTGGACGAAAATTCATTTTTTTTGACTTGATTTTCCTCTTACCTTCACGAATTTACTTATCACTTGTTTGAAATAGCATCATGCTTATAATCTTCAAATAATATTTTCCTTGGGCTGATGTCAATTACCTTACGACAAATTCAACGTACAATACTACAGGGTGCAACATCGTCGTAATTTAATACTGTGAAGCGTAACATCATCGTAATGTAATACTGCAAGGCGTAACATCATCGTAATATAATACTGCGGCACGTAATATCGGCGTAATATTGTGGGGTGTAACATGCTATTACACCAGTAGTGGAAATTCTTCAGCAACCTTACAACTTTAAAACCCGGTCCATTAATCACTTGAAATCAACCCGAGGCTCCCATAACCTCAACCAAAGATACCAACACGTCTTAAAACATCATAAGAACTTAGTCGAACCTTCAAATCACCTCAAACAATATCAAAAACATGAATCGCACCCCAATTCAAGTATGATGAACTTTAAAACTCCCAAATTCTATAAACGGCGCCGAAACCGATCGAACCACGCCCGATTGACCCCAAATTTTGCACACAAGTCACAAATGATACCAAAAACCTACTCCAACTTCCAGAATCGGAATCCGACCCCGATATCAAAGAAGTCCACCCCCGGTCAAACTTCCAAAATTCTAACTTTCGCCATTTTAAGCCTAATTCTACTACGGACCTTCAAATCACAATCCACACACGCTCCTAAGTACACAATCACTCATTGGAGCCAACAGAACCATCAAAACTCGAATTCGGGGTTGTTTACACATAAGTCAATATTTGGTCAACTTTTCCAACTTAAGCTTTCAACTGCGAGACTAAGTGTCTCAATTCATTCTGAAATCCTTCCGGACCCGAACCAACTATCCTGATAAGTCATAAAATAATAGTAAAGCACAAAATGAGCAGAAAATAGGGGGAACGGAGCTACAATTCTCGAAACGATCGGTCGGGTTGTTACAAGTATCAACTTGTAATTTCAGATGTTTGCCAAATCTAAATTAACAGAGGCAATACAAATGAAATGGAAAGCAAAAATACAAATAAAAGAGTTTATGAGGGGGGATCAAAGAGAAAGAATTTATTGTAGATTAACAATCTTAATTAATAATGACTAGAACTAATGTCAATAGAAATTTTAAGTTAACATCCATATTGATACAATGTCAATCTAAGTGACATGCTCTCCATTTATCAAAAGACGAAGACATTAAGTTGCAGACACTCATTGAGAATAGTGTATAATTATTGAATTATTTTATTTTCATTGAAGAAATGAAAATTCTTATCAAACAAAAATTGAAGCATAACCATTTACAGAAGAATCATAAAGGGTTATTTAGAGTTCATATTTTTCACTTGCCTCAAACGCTAGTTGCTATTGAAGATATAATACTTAAATAAATTAATGCTTTGCAACATATGCTCGAATCCTACTAAAACACCCTCCGACATTTGCGGATGAGGCATATGTTTTTCCTTCTTAGGGTTGTCTAAAGGGAGGGTGCTGGGTCCTTAAGTGTTAAGGGTACGGGAAGGGTAAGAGTAAATGGAGGGTTACTTAAGGGTAATTTTCTTAATGGTATTTAAGGATATGTGTTAAGAGTTTTTTTTTGGTACCCTACCAGTACCCCTACCAATCCGAAGGGCGCGGTATCGGTACTCAGGGGTAATCTTAAATTAAAATTTTAAAAAAATATATTTAAATATAAATAAACTTTAATGGATGAAAAAATTAATAATTTTATTTCAATACTTATAAAATTAAAATTACTTTTTTTTTTGTAATTTACGAATTTTTTTAATAATTTCTATTGGTTCTTCGCTGGAAATTGGTAGCACTTGTTCTTCTGCATCTCCGTTGTCTCCGGTAGATAGTATTTCACTATAGACATTGTTGTCTTCTTGAATTATTTCTGGAAGGCCAAAGTTTCTTCTCTTCAAATATTTCAGCAAGTCTTCATCGCAAACATTATTTCTAACAATTGTTCTAGGAAAACCTAGAAAAGCAGGATTATACGTTTCTTGTATGTAACTCTTAAACCTAGACTGGTTAGGGTTTGTTTTAAAACGACGACCCCCCTCCCTAACATTACCCTTAGTAGATTTATTACGCACTTTTTTTTAATCATTTTGGGAAATATTTTTAATAATAAATAATTAAAATTACAACAAATAGCAACACAAGTATAACAAAAGTAAATGCAAAAATTAATAAGAGTTAGAACAAATGTTTCAAACGCCGATGGAATGAAAAAGACATATAGAGAGATAATTAGAGAGACATGCGAGTTTTTGAATGAAAAGAAGTATTTTGTAGTTTTAAAATAGGGCCAAAGTGTATTTGAAAAAACTTAGGGATTAAAAACATAAATTAGGGGGTAAGGGAAAGGTTGGGGGGCTAGGGAGGCAAAAATATCCACTTTTGGTTGTTGGCTAATGGTATAAAACCGGCCTGGTTTGGGTACCGGCCCGGTACCTTAAGGGCACTTACGATACTGGTTCTAAGGGTACTATTTCAGGTACCCTCCCTTTACCCATACCCTTCACCAAAATCCCTCACCCATACCCCCAACCGGAGCGGTACAGTCCAGTACCGGTACTTAAAGGAACGGGTACCTGTATTAACCTACCCTTGGACAACCTAGTTCCTCCTGCCTCAATCCCTTATTTTATCTCGCCACTCTAGTTGAGATCTTTCCTTGATCTCAGCCTATGTGTCTTATCTTAGGGCATACTTTTATAGTATCAATGTCACGACCCCAAATTCACTAGTCGTGATGGCACCTAACCCAACCCGCTAGGTAAGCCAACTAGTAACTATCCAATTCCAATAATATTTAACAAGATAATTAAGCAAATAAATTGTCTGAATCTTATGCATTTCCCAAGAACTAGTAGTACAAATCATGAGCTTCTAAGAATAGAATTTACAAAGCCGAAATGAAATAATACATCGTCTGTTTGAAAAATACATAAACAGAGTTTTATAGATCTAGAGCTACCACGAACAAGGGGCAGCTACAACCAGGGCGCATGTACATCTTTAATCCAGCTCCCATCGAACACAGCAACATCAGCAGCCAATATCTGCACGCAAGGTGCATAAGTGTAGTATGAGTACAACTGACCCCATGTACTCAGTAAATGACAGACCTAACCTTAGGTTGAAAGCAGTGACAAGCTAACACAAGGATAGGTTCAATACCAAAAGCCCACAACAGTTCATAACAACATAAATACAAGTATAAAAGAGGTATCTCAGAAGTAAAAATGCTCAGCTCGTTCACAGTTCCAGAAAATGGTCATGCTTTTCGAGTATTTCAGTGAAAATCCAAATCTTTTACCGAAAATGCCAAAATACGAGTAAGTTTGAAAACTGTAATTTTCCAAATATCCTTTCCACAATAAATAAGATGTTTCATTTTCTTTCCAGATAAAAATTATAAAATACCTCTCTATGCACACATAACAATGTGTATAATAAGTTATGAATGACGTGATACCGTATAACATGAGGAAAAATGCATCTTTATGCTTGTATGTCATGTGTGCATGCAAATGCCATGTATCTCAGAGATGAATTATGTACTCTCACTCTCAAAGTACTTAATCTCATTGTTTCACACTTTTCACTCATCATGCTCAACCACTCGGTACTGTATATGGCCCATACGACCCAGAGAAGATCCATCCCGGAATATATACATCATTGACCATCAGCCACTCAATACAGAAAAAAGTCAATCCGGCCCCACGGAGAAGATCCATCTCCAGGTATATAAATGCTTCAGACAAGATCCATGTCCGGAGAAGATCCATCACTCAATATAATCAACGCGCTCACTGGGAGTGTGTAGAGACTCTAGAGGGGCTCCTACAACCCAAGCGCTATAATCCGAACAGATAACTCACGTGCTGCACGGACAACTCACGTGCTATAATATCAATATCTGGATCTGCACGGACAACTCACGTGCTACATGGACAACTCACATGCTCTATTATCAATATCCTCACAAACAGGCCCCCGACCTCACTCAGTCATCAATCTCTCTAGTCTCACTTACGAGCTCACAATGTCATGAAACTAGCCCGACAACAATGATATGATGTATCAATAAACAACAACTGAGACTAAGATATGATATGAATGCATGAATATGACTGAGTACGAAATATCAATGAAATCAGTGAGATGACAGCAAGAAACGACCACTATGGGTCCTAACAATATAAGCATAAAGCCTAAACATGATATTTAGCATGATTACGTCTCATTTACTTTATCGTATGGTGAAAGCACGGATATTAACAAAATAGAACTACTATACAGTTCCATGAAAATAACAGAGTCCCAATTCACTTGGTGCACGCCCACACACCCATCACCTAGCATGTGCATCACCTCAATACCAATCACATAACACGTATTTCGGGGTTTCATACCCTCAGCACTAAGTTTAGAAGAGTTACTTACCTCGAACAAGCCAATTCCATTACCGAGCAAGCCAGGTGATGTTCCAAAAAAAACCATCCCGTGCGTTCCGACCTCCGAACGGCTCAAAACTAATAAAAAACAACTCAAATACATCAAATAATGTTAAGGGAACCATTCCCGATCGTAAAAGATCAATCTTGAATCAAAAGCCCAAAATCGTCCAAAAAGTCCAACCCGAGCGCGCAGCTCGGAACCCGACAAAATTCATAAAATCCGACGACCCATTCACTCATGAGTCCAATCATACTAGTTTCACTCAAAATCCGATTCCAACTCAATGTTCAAAACTCAAAAATTCATATTATGAAACTTTAGGCCAAAACTCCCAATTTCCTCTTTAAAATTCATCAACGAAAATCTAAAAACGAAGATAGATTCATGAAAGATAATCAAAATCGAGTAGATAACACTTACCCCAATTCATATGGTGAAAATTGCTTCAAGAATCGCCTCAATCCGAGCTCCATATCTCCCGAAATGTAAAAATGGCCAAAATCCCTCGAAATAGAGTACTTTATAATATGCCCAAGCCTCCTCTTTCGCGAACGCCTCAACACTATCACGTTTGCGATGAACAAACTAATCCGCCACCATAATACACTTCACGTTCACGGTAAACACCTCGAGAACGTGACTCACAACTGGCTCAGACCTTCGCGAACGCGACTTTAACTACGCGAACGCGATGTAGAAGGCCTCCGGCTCCTGCTCCGGCTCACAGCTCAACCCTACGTGTCCGCGATCCATCATATGCGAACGCGAAGAAGAATTTCCTCAACATTACGGGAACACAGATCATTACTCGCGAATGCGATGAAGAAATTCTACTGCCATCCAAATACACTACGTGTTCGCGACACTTGCCACGCGAACGCGATGAAGTACTGGGACACCATAAAACAGCAATGCCAAAATGAAGAAAAATTGTCCAAAATCAATCTGAAACACGCCCGAGCCCATTGGGACCCCGTCCAATCATACCAACAGGTCCCTTAACATAACACAGACCTACTCGAGGACTCAAAACACACATAACAACATCAAAATGATGAATCACACCTCAAATCGAAATTTATGAATTTTGAACTTTCAATTTCCAAAACTCGTGCTGAAACATATCAAATCATCCCGGAATGAATCCAAATTTTGCACACAAATACCAAATGACATGATGAAGCTACTACAATTCCCGGAACCACAATCCGAATCCGATATCCTCAAAGTCAACTTCCGGTCAAACTTATGAACTTTCAAACCTTCAAATTTCCAATTGTTTTTGCCATCTTGTGTCGAAACCTTCTTGAAACATCCAAATGCAGATCCGGAGAAACGCCCGAGTCCAAAATCACCATCCGAACCTAACGGAAACATCAAAACTCCGTTCCAGGTTCAAATTCACAAAAAAGTCAAACTTGATCAACTCTTTCAACTTAAAGCTTCAACAATGAAATTCGTTCTTCCAAACCGATTCCGAATAACCTGAAAACCAAAACAGACGATTCACATAAGTCATTCTACATCATATGGAGCAACTCATGCCCGTAAAATACCGAGCGAAGTGCAAATGCTCAAAACGACGATTGGGTTGTTACGTTCTCCCCCACTTAAACATATGTTCGTCCTCGAATGTGCCAAGAGTTGTTCCCAAAACCACCAAACCGCCGTATAACCTTACCATGCACATACCCGGGGGTGATCCCACGTCACCCTATCCCGTATAGGTCTGGTAACACAACATAACTGAAATTTCTCAATTTAACCTAGCCCATAAGCCTTAGGATCCAAATTTTCCAGCATCCGAAATTTCTTATAAGATTTGAATCTTGCAGCCTACACGATGTATAAGTCTAAACAAGTTGTACCAAACTGCAACCATAAACCAAGCTACAATCAAAGGATATACCACATAACTCAAATACCCATAGCATAAATCTCTGATCACAGTAGCTGCTCAGAACAATCCAATCACGGTAATGAACCTCATACCTAACGAAACCTCATTCTAAAACCTTGGTACATTGCCGATAGTGAAAGAACGCTTGGAAACTCATAACCATTAATCAAATAAACAAGCCGTGGAGCTCCCTCTCCTTCAACAAGAACTATAGCCAATTTCTAAGCTGACTTCTGATATTATCCTTCCAAATATACCGTAATCAAATCCAATAGCACCTGTCCTAGATACGACGACTTCATCTTATCGAATACCAACTACTCTACTGATACACAACACTAATCCTACCCAGATCCACGAACCGTGCAATCTATGCACCAATAAACAACAATCCAGATGTGCTCAATAGCGAAAATGACTCAATCAAGAGAACCGTCCCGTAAGCTCAACCTGTACCACCACCGCGCAATGCTAAGAACCCATTACACACCGTAGAACCATCACCGACTCTAACACAAAGGTTCACACCTCAACATAACTCTGCTGCAATGCGCGACTCCATCCAGATGCTGGTCCATATCATATCCCTCGAGCCACCCTGCTCAAAATCAATAACCACACAAAATTCGACATCAAGTATTCGAAGTGCATTACCATAACCACGGAGAATTAGATGACACAATGTCACAAAAAACCCGAAAGAATATAACCAATACGCCCTCAATCATGCAGTACCCAATTACTCATCTCACTCAAATTCCGCTATAAGACCACAATAGAACCGCATCATGTGTGCCTAAAACCAACTAATCACAACTTCTCGTAGCATAGAAGAGTAACTCACAGAAAATTCCAGAACACGAATAAGCTCAGGAATAATCGAATGACACATTCCTTAACAATAGCATTATGGAACCAACCAATCCAACTCGGTGTAGAATACACCTCCTAACTGGGACTACCAATGGACCCCTAAATCAACTCCGGGTACCCACGAATAGATAAATAAACCTCTGAAAGCCCACAATGACTGAACCATAACACATACTATCATCTTGCTAGCTTGGACCACGACTTCACAGTCCACAACCATGAAACAATCTGCTCATGAGAACTCCCATTCTCCAAATCCATACAACACACAAATCACCATATCTGATCCTAACTCCACCGCAAGAATGTCTAACACATCTCTCATACACGATCATCCCACGAGGAATACTTCTAAAAAATTTCCGTGCCACATAGCAAAATTCGAATATCAGCAGTCGATCAACCAGGAGAGTGCCGCAGTACACATGACGTATCCATAAATCAAACACATTGCCCCTTCTAAAATATATACTCTCATCAAGACATAACAAATAGGAATATCATTTACCTAGCTATCTGAAACCGTCCATGCTGCCTACGAATTTCATGACCTTCCCGTCAAAACTGAACTGTGACCTTGCACATGCAAATCTCAATCCCACACGACACACCGCATCTACCATGCCGTCATATAAAAATATGAGAACTTCATAGCCCACTCCGAGTCACAAGAAACTACATATTCAATTAGCCAAGGGCCTTCCATTGATTTCATTCAGGAGAAATTCACTATACCCCAATTGCTCCTCACGCCAGTAGGAATTACACCCCTCGAACCATGGTAAAAACTATTGAGAACTCTTCGAAACCTATTTGCACATAACCAAGATATCAGAACCGAATATCTCTAACTCAACCCAGCCACGCATGTCGTCAAAACCCAAGAACGTTGCCATGAAACACCTGTAGATGCTAGTCGCGTCATAAGTACCAAAGAACCAATCATACCATCACTGTGTTGATCCAACCTACTACCAAGTTGTCCTATTTCTCAAAGTCCTTTCCAAATTGCCTTCAAATTGATACTTCTCCTTGATAGAACACCACGATCCCTAACCAAAATTCACCACACAAGAGACCCTAGTATAAGCCACAACACCCTAAGGACCATAAGTCGCTGATTTCCTCCTTAAGCACCCCGAAGCACCACAACCGAGACACCCACTCTAAAGAGACCTTATATGAACCTAAAATTATTTCCTTCACCTTCTTGATACTGAAATGCAAAATCCCTAATGACATAAAAATGCCACAAATCTCGACACCGTCCAATGTGACTCTCAGTTTCTGGCCATATACAAATCTTGAAAATTACAATCGCTACAGTTAAATCTTGAATCCATTCGAACCATTATCGATAGTCATCTACTCTTCTCAAATCTCAATTTAAACCGACCAAACGGACCGAACGACTTGTGCCCCACTAGCACACCAACACCCAAGGGAGTAACCCACACTCCTAAGCAACCGAGCAAATTCCTACTCCATGCACACTACATCCTTCACAACTAACCACTCAATGATTCCATGATTCACATATACCCATAGAGTGTAATACAATATGTACCCAGAAATTTCCTCACTCGAGTCATCCTCAGTCTCAACCCCTGCAGTCATAACCGATTCACAAGTATACCTCGAACCGAAACCAATACAACATATAATCGTGCAATCAACTCGTCGATAGAAGACTCCCCCATTTGGCTCAAAGCCATATATCAAAACATACAATAACTCACAATGCTCATACTCTATTATTGCCATAATACCGTAGTGAGATGCAACTAAATCCTTCATGAGCTCCTGTAACGCAAACCATTTTATACTTCAAATTATCTGCAAATCTCGCATTCACCCTTGTAATATCCAATTCACTCCCATAAGCGATCCAAACTCAAATTGAAACACATATAATCCACTGGCAAAAGGAAACTCTCTACAAAACAACATAGGGATCACACAACCTCGGTACACCCCGCAGGAGATAACCCACCTGCCTAGCCTCAATCTGACATCTCATATACCCTTTCACATCCATGACTACTAAGCAATCACTAACTCTCCCTAAGTCTGAACTCATAACAATACATGAAAATCTACTTCAACCCACAACTAAACAACAAGAGAGGTCATTCAACACACTCGTAACTCGAGGCCATACTCCAAATCAAGACATAAATCAAACACCTAATAGTCCTTGATACATCTTAATTAAACTTTTCCCGTTACATTCGAGCCATCCGAACACATCTCGCAGCACCACATAGCCATCCAATCACAAATTCCACTAATAGGGACACAAACAGACATATAAGTGTCAAAAGTACGTGCTCACACAATTGAAATCTCTGTGCTCAAGATAAAGTAAAAAAAGTGGCCTCCAGTCCTCTAAAGTGGCCCATCGTCAGCATGCCAAAATCACATGTCGCACCTCAACCATAGAATCACTAGTCGTCGATGCACAGCTGATCCCGAGTGCTCATGTGCGCATACGAATGCGTGGAAGGGATTTCAAAGAGTTACGCTTCAAACTGAATCAATGCCGCACGATAAGGAAAGTAAGATAAGAAGTATATCCGAAATGTCATGTAGCCTCTCGAAGACAGGTATGGACGTCATCATATCGATTCGCAAGACTCTACTAGACACTTTCTTATGACTTGTAGAACCTATGAACTGAGAGATCTGATACCAACTTGTCACGACCCCAAATACACTAGTAGTGATGGAACCTAACCCAACCCTCTAGGTAAGCCAACTAGTAACTATCCAATTCCAATAATATTTAACAACACAATTAAGCAAAAAAATTATTTGAATCTTATACATTTCCCAAGGACTGGTAGTATAAATCATGAGCTTTTAAGAATAGAATTTACAAAGCTGAATGAAATAATACATTGTCAATTTGAAAAGTACATAAACAAAGTATTATAGATCTAGTGCTACCACGAACAAGGGGCAGCTACAACCGGAACGCAGGTACATCTTCAACCCAGCTCCCATCGAACACAATAACGTCAGCAACCAACATTTACATGCAAGGTGCAGAAGTGTAATATGAGTACAACCGACCCCATGTACTCAGTAAGTAATAGACCTAACCTTAGGTTGAAAGCAGTGACGAGTTAACACAAGGACATGTTCAATACAAAAAGCCCACAACAATTTATAACAACATAAATACAAGTATAAAAGAGGTATCTCAGAAGTAAAAATGCTCAGCTCGTTCACAGTTCCAAAAAATGGTCATGCTTTTCGAGTTTTTTTGTGAAAACCCAAATCTTTTACCGAAAAGGCCAAAATACGAGTAAGTTTGAAAACTGTAATTTTCCAAATATCCTTTCCACAATAAATAAGATGTTTCATTTTCTTTCCAGATAACAATTATAAAATACCTCTCGATTCACATATATCAATGTGTATAATAAGTCATGAATGACGTGATACCGTATAGCATGAGGAAAAATGCATCTATATGCATGTATGTCATGTGTGCATGCAAATGCCATGTATCTCAAAGATGAATCATGTACTCACTCTCTCAGAGTACTCAATCTCATTGTTTCATAATTTTCACTCATCGTGCTCAATCACTCGGTACTGTATATCGCCGATACGGCCCATGGAAGATCCATCCCGGAATATATACATCACTGACCATCATTCACTCAATACCCAGGAACAGCCAATTCGACCCCATGGAGAAGATCCACCTCCAGGTATATAAATGCTTCGGCCAAGATCCATGTTCAGGGAAGATCTATCCCTCAATATAATCAACCTCGCTCACTAGGGGTGTGTACAGACTCCGGAGAGGCTCCTACAGCCCAAGCGCTATAATCCGCACGGACAACTCACGTGCTGCACGGACAACTCACGTGCTATAATATCAATATCCTCACAAACAGGCCCCCGACCTCACTCAGTCATCAACCTCTCCAATCTCACTCACGAGCTCACAATGTCATGAAACTAGCCCAAAAACAATGATATGATTCATCAATAAACAACAACTGAGACTGAGATATGATACGAATGCATGAATATGACTGAGTACGAAATATCAATGAAATTAGTGAGATGACAACAAGAAACGACCACTATGGGTCCTAACAATATCAGCATAAAGCCTAAACATGATATTCAGCATGATTGACAGCTCATTTACTTTATTGCATGGGGAAAACACGGATATCAACAAAATAAGACTATTATACAGTGCCATGAAAACAACAGAGTCCCAATTCACTTGGTACGCGTGCACACGCCCGTCATCTAGCATGTGCGTCACCTCAATACCAATCACATAACACGTATTTCAGGGTTTCATACCCCCAACACTAAGTTTAGAAGAGTTACTTACCTCGAACAAGCCAGTTCCATTACTGAGCAAGCCAATTCTTCCAAAAAAAATGCCATTATTCGCGTTCCGACCTCCGAACGGCTCAAAGCTAACCATACACAACTCGAATACATCAAACAATACTAAGGTAACCAATCCCAATCGTAAAGGATCAATCTTGAATCAAAATCCCGAAATCGTCCAAAAAGCCCAACCTAGGTCCGCACCTCGAACCCGACAAAACTCTCAAAATCCGACAACTCATTCACCATGTGTCCAACCATACTAGTTTCACTTAAATCCGACTCCAATTTGATGTTCAAAACTCAAAAACTCATATTATGAAACTTTAGTCCAAAACCCCCAATTTCCTCTTTAAAATTCATCAACCAAACGCTAAAATCGAATATATAATCAAAACCGAGAAGAGAACATTTACCCTAATTCATATGGTGAAAATTGCTTCAAGAATCGCCTTAATCTGAGCCTCATAACTCCCAAAATGTAAAAATGGTTGAAACCCCCCGAAATAGAGTACTTTATAATCTGTCCATGCCTCATCTTTCGCGAACATAGCGTTCGTGATGAACAAAATACTCTGCCACCATAATACACTTCACATTCGTGATAAACACCTCGTGAATGCGACGCACAACTGACTTAGACCTTCGGGAACGCGGATCCAACTACGTGAACGCGATGTAGAAGGCCTCTGGCTCCGACTCACAGCTCAACCCTATGCGTCCGCGATCCATCATACGCGAAGGCGAAGAAGACTTGCCCCAACACTACGCGAACGCGGACCATTACTCGTGAACACGATGAGAAATGCTACTGCCATTCAAATACACTACGAGCGACACTTGCCACGCAAACGCAATGAAGGACTGGGACACCATAAAATAGCATAACACAACAATGCCAAAATGAAGAAAAATGATCCGAAATGAATCTGAAACACGCCCGAGCCCCTCGAGACCCCGTCCAATCATATCAACAAGGTCCATAACATAACACGGACTCACTCGAGACCTGAAAACACACATAACAACATCAAAACGATGAATCACACCTCAAATCAAAATTTATGAACTTTGAACTTTCAATTTTTAAAACTCGCGCCGAAACATATCAAATCATTCCGGAATGAACAAAAATTTTGCACACAAATCTAAAATGACATGACGAAGCTAATCCAATTCCCGTAACCACAATCTGAATCTGACATCCTCAAAGTCAACTTCCGTTCAAATTTATGAACTTCCAAACCTTCAAATTTCTAATTATTTTTGCCAACTTGTGCCGAAACCTTCTAGAAACATCCAAATGCAGATTCGGGCATACGCCCGAGTCCAAAACCACCATCCGAACCCAACAGAACCATTAAAACTCCATTCAGGTTCAAATTCACAAAAAAGTCAAACATGGTCAACTCTTTCGACTTAAACTTCAACAATGAAATTCGTTCTTCCAAATCGATTCCTAATAACCTGAAAACCAAAACCGACGATTCATGATCACGATAAACTATGTCTATTAAAAGACTCAGCGGGCGTTACAAATATAATCTGGGTATTTTACCCAGAGTTGAATCCCACAGGAAATTAACGTATCAAATATCGTTTTTAGGTTACTAGATTCTCGCTAGTCCAGGCGTTAGAAGAAATTATTCTTTTTTTTTCTTCTTTCTTGGGGTCCTGTGTTCACTCATTTTCTCGCACACCTGCATATGTTAGTACTTTATACTATAAACACTATATGTATTGGGTTGCCTCCCAACCAGCACTTGATTTAACATCGCGGCACGACAAGTACAACAATAAATGGGTTGCCTCCCATGAAGCGCCTGATTTACCATCGCGGCACGATGCAGAATGAGCGCATTTAAGGCTCGCTCAACCTCTGAGGTTCAAAAAGATACACCACAGAAACTCATTGGTCTCATTCATCCCCACATACAGTTTTAATCTTTTTCTATTAACCTTGAAGGCATTGGACCCATCTTCAGTAGCAATCTCCACAGAACCAGAGGGAAACACTTCGACCACTTTGAATGGTCCAGACCATCGGGACTTGAGCTTACCCGGAAACAATCTCAATCTTGAATTGTAGAGCAATACTTTATCTCTGGGTTTGAAATTTCGGTCCACAATGTTTTTGTCGTGTAACCTCTTCATTCTCTCTTTATATAGCCTTGTGCTCTCAAATGCTTGATATCTGAACTCTTCCAACTCATGCAGCTCTGTGACTCAATTTTCTCCCGCAACATCGAGATCCATGTTCAACTACTTTAATGCCCACCACGCTCGATGTTCTAGCTCCACAGGCAGGTGACATGCCTTACCAAATACCAACTTGTACGTAGACATACCAAGTGGTGTTTTAAATGCAGTCCTATAGGCCCAAAGTGCGTCGTCAAGCTTTTTTGCCAAATCAGTTCTTGTGGCATTTACTGTTTTGGTCAACACACTCTTGATTTCACGATTTGATACCTCAACCTGCTCGCTCGTCTGAGGCTGATAAGGGGTTTCCACCTTGTGGCGCACATCATACTTGGCTAGTAGCTTCACGAAGACACGATTGCAAAAGTGAGTGCCTCTGTCACTAATAATATCCCTTGGGATCCCAAAACGGGTGAATATGTTTTTATTCAAGAACCCCACCACCACTCTTGCATCATTGGTGGGAAACGCTGCCGCTTCTACCCATTTGGACATGTAGTCTATAACAACAAGTATGTACTTATTGTCGTAAGAGCTGATAAAGGGACCCATGAAGTCAATCCCCCATACATCAAACACCTCCACTTCTTGTATTGGATTCATGGGCATCTCATGACGACGGGATATGTTCCCCGTCCTTTGACATTCGTTACAGCCCTTCACCCATTGGTGAGCATCTTTGAACACAGTAGGCCAGCAGAACTCCGCCTCTAACACCTTAGCTGTTGTCTGAACTCCCCCAAAATGTCCTCCATATGGTGATGCGTGATAAGCCTGCAAAACAGAAAATTGTTCTATCTCGGGGACACACCTCCAGATCATGTTATCAATGCAAATTTTAAACAAATGAGGTTCATCCCAATAGTAATTGCGACAATCACGATAAAACCTTTTTTTTTTTACAGAAGAGAGTTCGTAAGGTTTAATACCACTTGCCAGGTAGTTTGCAATGTCTGCATACCATGACACATCCTCTACGCTCGTGGCGAGTAGCTGCTCGTCTGGAAAGGTTTCCAGAATATCCTCCGATTCAATTGCATTCTCAGCACCTTCAAGACATGACAAGTGGTCAGCGACTTGGTTCTCCGTGCCCTTGCGGTCACGAATCTCCAAGTCAAATTCTTGAAGAAGCAGCACCTAACGAATTAGGCATGACTTAGACTCTTTTTTCTCAACCAAGTATCTGATGGCTGCGTGATCAGTGTACACAATCACATTCGACCCGATCAAGTAAGACCTGAACTTGTCTAAGGCAAACACTACTTCCAACATCTCATTTTTGGTCACTGTGTAGTTCAGCTGAGCTCCACTCAAAGTCCTACTTGCGTAGTAAATTAGGTGCATTATTTTATCTTTGCACTGACCCAACATGGCTGCCACTGCGTAGTCACTGGCATCGCACATGAGTTCAAATGGTTGCTCCCAGTCGGAACGATAATTAGTGTCGTGACTAACCGCTTTTTCAGCTCCTCAAACGCCACCCTGCAATCATTAGAAAACATAAAGGGGTTATATTTTTCAAGCAACTTACAGAGGGTTTGGCGATCTTGGAGAAGTCTTTGATGAATCGCTGGTAGAAAAACATGCCCAAGGAAGCTACGTATATCATTGACTGATGTGGGAGGTGGAAGTTATTCGATCACGTCGACTTTAGCTCGGTCCACCTCAATTCCTTTACTTGACACCAAGTGCCCCAAAACGATCCCTTCTTGTACCATGAAATGTCACTTCTCCCAGTTAAGCATAAGATTCGTCTCAAGGCACCTTTTTAGGACACGGGTCAGGTTTTCTAGGCACTCATCGAATGAATTTCCCACAACTGAGAAATCATCCATGAATACCTCCATGATGTCTTCAACCAAGTCTGTGAATATGGCCATCATGCACCTTTGAAATGTGGCGGGTGCATTGCATAGGGCAAATGGCATCCTTCTGAAGGAAAATACCCCATAGGGGCATGTGAAGGAGGTCTTTTCGCTGTCTTCCGGGGCGATTGAAATCTGGTTGTACCCCGAGTACCCGTCCAGGAAACAAAAGTGAGACCTCCCTGCAAGCCTGTCGAGCATCTAACCAATGAAAGGAAGTGAGAAGTGGTCTTTTCGGGTGGCAAGATTCAGCTTTCTATAACCCATGCATATTCTCCAGCCCGTGACGGTTCTTATAGATATCAACTCATTTTTTTCATTCTTTACAACCGTCATGCCACCCTTTTTTGGAACACATTACACTGGGCTAACCCAGCTGCTGTCAGAGATGGGGAAAATGATTCCCGCATCTAACCATTTGATGATTTCTTTCTTCACCACTTCCTTCATGTTTGGGTTCAAGTGCCTTTGATGTTCCCTGGAAGGTATGTGTCCCTCTTCTAGGAGAATCTTGTGCATGCAATATGCCGGGCCGATCCCTTTGATATCTGCCATGGTCCATCTAATGGCAGTCTTGCACTATGAGAGTACCTGTAACAGCTGATTTGCCTGCACATCTAACAAACTGGATGAGATAATAATAGGTAGCGTAGAATTAGGGCCTCGAAATATGTACCTGAGATGGGCTGACAATGGTTTCAACTCTAGTTTGGGAGGTTCTTCCACAGCGGGCTTGGCTGGCGGGCTCTCTCTTTTCTCTAAGTGAAATGGTTCAAACTCGAGAGCCCTTGGCCATACCCCTTTACCTTCAAGTGCTAACACTCACTCTGCTAATTCCTCCCCATTTACCTCATCTAAATTCATTAAACATGCAGCAAGGGGGTCCTCAATAGTTAAGGATGCATCATCTTCCTCCACTATCACATCCACAACATCAATTAGAGAGCAGTTGGCGAACTCACTCGGTTGCCTCATGAATTTCTACACATTGAATGTGATTTCTTCATCATTAAGCCTCATCTTGAGCTCCCTAGTCTCACAATCAATGAGAGCTCTGCTTGTGGCAAAAAATGGCCTGCCCAAGATTATGAGAATCTCGTCATCCACTCGACAGTCTAGTATCACAAAATCAGCAGGAAACACAAACTTCCCCACTTGCACCAAAATATCATCCAGAATATCCGACGATCTCTTCACTGTCCTATCAGCTAGCTGCAACAACATAGAAGTTGGTCTGGCTCTACCAATACCCAGTCTCTTATAAATGGCCAGGGGCATTAGATTGATGATGGCTCCTAAATCACACAGTGCTTTGTCAAAATCAAAATTGCCAATGGTGCAGGGAATTGTAAAACTCCCTGGATCATACAACTTTTCTGCTATTGGTCGTGTTACCACAACACTGCAAGTCTGAGTCAAAGTCACAGTCGCCAAGTCTTGGAAATCAAACTTCCGGGACATCAAGTTGTTCATCATTTTCGCATACCCAGGCATCTATTTCAGATCATCAATCAGAGGAATGTTTACCTGTATCTGCTTCAGCATATCCAAGAAATTTTTGTACTGCTCATCCTTTTGGTATTTGGCCAACCTTTGAGGGATTGGGGCTGGCGGTCTCTTCTTCCCAGTGATTTGGAACTTTTCTTTCTCAACTACCACCTCAACTACTGGCTCTGGGGTTATTTCCACCTCCTTTTCAGCCTCACTTTGCCCACTAGGTTCTCCTTCATCAGTTTGCACTGTTACCTTGGTCAATTTTGTGGAATCATCAATTTCGATTGGCACTGTTACTAGTGTCTCTGCCTGTCTGCTTTCACGAGCCACCTATTGTTCCAAGTCTAAGTCCCTACCATTGCGGAGACTCACTGCCATCATCTGCTTCGGGCCATGGTCCTTAGGATTCATCTGAGTGTCTGCAGGTAAAGTCCCAAGAGGATAATTGTTCACCGACATAGATATATGGCCCAACTGCACTTTAATATTTTTAATAGCTGCATCATGTGCATGTACTCTCTTACTCATTTTGGCAGTCGACCCAATCATCTGTTGCATCATCGCTTCAAGCCTGGAAAACCCATCTTCTTGCCTCCCCCCATGTTGTTGCTGAGGAGGGTGGTATACTTGTTGCTGATTTTGATTGTTATAACCTTGTGGCCTCTTATAAGGTGACAAATTACCATGAGGTCTCATGGAACCCATGTTTCCATTGTTCTGTTGCTGGTGAGGTGGTCTATACGGTTGAACTTGCTGAACCCAGTTCTGTCCCCCCTGTCTCTGGCCTCCATAATTTGACACATAATTCATGTTTACTGGGTAAGGAGGGAGATCATAATCTGCATTCCAATGATTACCAATTGGTTGACTAATGCAAGATGTGCATAAACCCCCCTGGTAGTATCCACAATATGAACTTGCTGCTTTATCCCCGACTCTTTTACCTTCTTAGTAAGAATACTCATCTGTGTCATTAAAGTAGCCATGTTCTCAGCCATAGTGTTGGATGGATCTAATGGCACTAAGTGAACAACTGGGCTAATAGGATCACCCCTGGTTGTCCACCCTGAATTTTGTGCTATCGTATCAAGTAAAATCTGGCACTCTCTCCATGTCTTTCTAAGGAATGCTCCACCAGCTGAAGCATCAACATTGGCTTTTACACCATCAACCAGACCCATATAGATCGCTTCCCCAATATTTTCTCAGGAATACCATGGTGAGGACAGATAACCAGCATCCCTTTAAAACGTTCCCATGTCTCCTGCAGTGTCTCCATGGGCTTCTATATGAAGCTTATGATCTCATCAATATGTTGTGCTGTCTTGTTTGGTGGATGAAATTTATTCAGAAATTGCTGGACCAACTCCTCCCATGTTGCAATAGAGTTGATAAGGAGGGAGTTGTGCCAAGTCTGGGAAACTCCTGTCACCGAGAACGGAAGCAATAACAGTCTTAATGCCTCCGGGGTAACATTCGGCTGCCTTTGGCTCTTGCATATGGACATAAAGTTCTTTAAATGCTGTTGGAGATCCTCAACGTACGACCCCAAAAATAGCCCCTTATTTTGCAACAAGTGCAGCATATTGTTTGTAATCTGGAAGGACTCTACTTCAATATGAGGGACCAAATAGCGGTTGCCAAGTTGTCAGCAGTGGGTTGTGCCCAGTCGTATAATGGCGCCTCAGGTACAACGGGCACCCCAGGCGCTGCAATCCGTGCAGCTGGGTCGACCACACCATCCTCAACATTAATGTTGTTTATGTCGTTCAACTCTGCCATGTCTGGTTCAATGTGTTCAATGTGTGATTGTTGTTTGCTTCTCCGAGGCCCTATTCAAGGCCTTGAAAACCTTTTCGGGGTCTGGCAATGCTTCAAATACGTCACCAGTTCTCGAAGAGTTTCTAGGCATGCACATGTACCACCAGTTTAGCAAACATTGGAAATTCAATATATGTATGAAATCAAAGAAAATCGACTATACTTAAGAATTTTCCTTCAACTACACTTGATAATACCATTAACTCCCCGGCAATGACGCCAAAGTTTGATCACGCTCAACTATGTCTATTAAAGACTAAGCGGGTGTTGCAAATATAATACGGGTATTTTGCCCAGAGTCTGATTCCACAGGGAATTGACGTATCAAATGTCGTCTTTAGATTACTAGATTTTCAATAGTCAACTTTCTCAAATATTGTGTATATCACTTTGTGTTGTTTCTACTACTACAACTTAACAGAAATAATAAACTTAAGATTAACTAACAATAAGATGTAAACAATTGGATTAAAGGTCTAAGGTTATGATTTCCCACGTTGGTGAACTTCCTTCCTGTATACTTCATATAGTTTTGGTTTAGTTGTCTCTATCAATCATGAACACTCCAGCTACCATAAATCTCTCTCAATTAATTATTATAATTTACTAGACGCACTCTCTCAAGTTATGCTAGCTAGATTGCATTACAGTTCAATTTAGATTGCACCCGAGGTATCGTTATCTCTAATCCAACCTCTAAACCCTCGGTTATGACTCTCGCCTATACTCCGGGAGTGGTGTTGTTCAAACAACTACCTAAATATGCACTCTCTCTCAAGTAGATACATAATAAATAGGCACAACTAATTGAGGGCCCTTCAATCAACTACAAAAAAAACGTAGTTGAACAAATAGAGATTAACAACCAACCAAAACTATATTAATATCAAAATAAAGTCATCCCCCAACGGGTTCAACCAAAATCTTAGATTAGAAAAGTTAGCTACTCATAATAATGATAAAAACTACAAAAGAATTCATAAGCAAAGGTAAAATCACAAAAGAAGGAGATATGGATTGATGCCCAATTGCCTCCTTGCCTCTTGCCCTTGCTTTTTCTTGTTCTAAACTCTAAACCTTGATAATCTACTCCTTTGGGCGAATTGAACCTTTTATAGGTTAAGTGTATTGGCCTCAAACTTCCAAAAATACCCCTTTCAAATTATTTTTCCCGTCTGGACTAGCGCGGGCGCGCTAGTCTCGCGCTAATGCCCGTGCTAGTTGAATTTTACACTGCATGGACGATAACTGGACTAGTGTGGGCGCGCTAGTCTCGCGCTACAACCCGCGCTGATGGGGTTTCTTTCTGCCTTGTTTGCTGAACTAGCGCGGGCGCGCTGCACTCGTGCTAATGCCCGCGCTAGTGCCTGCACTAGTGAGGTTTCCTTCTGTCTCAAGCGTATTCATCCCTCAAGTCCTCCATAAATGATCCCATGGGGCTTTTCTTCTTCAATTTCGCACAAATCACCATCCTAAGTCCTCAATAGTGCATTGTACTCATGTGAAACACAAAAATTACAATTAGAGCCAATTTATCATCATTTAATAATCGTTAAGACAGTGAAGCATCATTAAGTTAGAGCATAAACATACGTTAAACTTTGTAAATTTAGCCTATTATCAATTCACATAATTCATAATATATCATACGGAGCTACTCATGCCCGTAAACTACTGAGTAAAGTGCAAATTTTCAAATGACTGGTCGGGTCATTACAAGCAAACAATCTTTAAAGAGGATTTTTTAGAAACCACTATTGTTTAGTGGCTGTTAACTTTATATAGCTACCATATACATAATTACTTCCTATAGCTACTATTTAGTTGTTACACTAGTGTACTCACTGTATTCGCGCTACTGTATTCTTGAATACAATACAGTAGCAAAATTCGCCTAAAAAATCAGAGAATCTAGCTGTGAGGTTGTATTCGATGTATTCGCACTACTGTATTCATGAATACAGTAGCGAAATTCACCTAAAAATAAGGGAATCCAGCTGTGCGATTGTATTCTCTGTATTTGCGCTACTATATTCATGAATACATAGCGGAATTCGCCTAAAAAATAGGAGAGTTCAACTTTTAATAACGAAAACATGATCAATTAGTGTGTATGACTCCTAATTTAACTCAACAAAATTAATTCTACATAAAATTCGCTATTACGCGACTGTATTCGCTATATTCGCGCTAGCGGAGTTCAACTTTGTGACTATATTTGATGTACTCGCGCTACTGTATTCATAAATACAGTAGCAGAATTTGCCTAAAAAATAGGAGAGTCCAGTTGTTTGATAACAGAAAGAGGATCAATTAGCGTGTAACACTCCTAGTTTAACTCAACAAAATCAATTATACATAAATTTCGATGCTATTATGTTGTATTCCATGTATTCGTGCGACTGTATCTATAAATACAATAAGATAATCAAGAAATAAGGGTGTAGACCGTTCTATCAATTTAACTGTATACATTGTATTTAATCCACAGATATTCATCATTCACCATTATACATTATACTCAATTCACCGTATTCAATTCGACAATATTCAAACAACAAAAAATCACAAAAAACATAGTGATATTCAACTAAATTATAAAATACAGACCTTCAGAATACATAAATGCAAGCGAAAAAAAATAATGTATTTATATAAAAATACATTGTATTTGAGTGTCTTTGTAAAGAATACAATATATTTGTATCATTGTATGTGACTAAAATAGCAAAGAAGAGAAGAAGGTTCGTCGGAGATGGCGTTTTCGGCTAAGCAAAATATTGTACACATTGTATTAAAACATAAAATGGAGACGACCAAAAACGCGGCCCTCAAATCTTCTCCGGCGTAGCTATGGCCAGATATGTTCGCCTAAGAAGATGAGCCAATAGTGGATGACGACGCCGATGATTCTGACGACTACTGTTCGCCTACTTCCTTTTCACTTTTAGATCTGTTCTCTTCGCTTCATAAAGTCCCCATAGCCACCAAAAATGGCTGCTACGACGACTGCCTTGATGGAAAAGGGAGAGAGATTTGAGGTAGAAGAGAGATGATTAAGAATGAGAAGGAAGAGAGAGAAGGCATAATTCACTCCTCAAGGTAGGGTATAAAATAAATACCTATTTTTTCATAAAATAGAAAAAATAACTATAAGTAATAATATTTTTAAATGATTTTGATTTATAATAAATAGGGTATAATAGTTTGGTATAGTAGATAAGGTTTTTATCTTTAAAGGATATTTTGCATATGAGAGAAATTTAAAATGCATGAAAATAAAAATGAAAAATAATGAGACGTTACAAAAGCATATGGCGTATTGTTATAATATTAAAGGCGATATAGCTATAGTTAATGAGGGTTGTTTTTTTACCTTTTGAGATATCACAATGAATACCTCATTTTGGACATTAATTTAGACAAAAAAGTTTTCTCTCACATCCAAAAGGTAAAGATTAAGTGCCCATTTGGACATAAAATTTGATGGAAGATTTTTTCAATAATTTTTTTTTTAGAAATCAACATTTGTTCATAAAATTTTTAATTTTCACTTGAAGATGCATTTTGCAAATTTTCGAAAATTTGAAAAATTGCAAAAAACTGTTTTTCAAAATTTTTACTCAAATCGCTCACAAAACTTCAAAAACAACCAAAACTTAAATTTATTTCCAAACACAACTCTAAATTTCAAATACCATTTTCACCATTTCGAATTTTATAATTCTTATGTCCAAACGCCTACTAAGACGGTTGAATGGGATTTTGTCTTAAAAAACATATACACTGAAGTTAAATTAAATGTAAATAGCAAATAAATAATCTATAATAATGTTTTAAAAGGCGGGGGCGTGAGGCGAGGCGTTTTTCCTCTAACGAGACGAGGCGTAAGCCCTGAGACATGGGACGTAAATCCTACAAATCTTTAAATTTTGCTAATTTCAAGAATTTTAAGATAGTATAAAAAAATAATGACAAAATTATATTAAAATCATAAAATTATAACAAATAATCTATTTAAAATATTTATAAATTATAATTCACTATGAATAATTCAAAAAAGTATGACATATATCATAAAATGCAAATTAGTTGCAGCATCGTTACAACTCAAACATCAAAAGTAATGTATTCGATGCGAAATCTTATATGTATCTCTTAAGGAGTAATGAATCTTGAAAGAATTTCGATATTATAATTTGATATTTTTTTAATACTCCTTTTATTTAATATACTTTCTTTTGAAAGAGAATTTATATAAAAACATAATTCACAATTTAAATATGATTCTCTAGCATAATTTATTTTTAAGTTTCAACAAGTTAATAAAGTGACACATAATTCATCATACTATACCATAATAACTAATTATTTGTAAATAGTTACTAGCTAATACTAGGCTATTAAATTAATAAGTATTGTATCTCGTAAACGTGCAAAAAGCTAATATTTAGGAAAATAATTATAAAAAAATTAAGGACTATTATATAATAAAGACATAATAAAAGTTAATAAATAAATACTTTTAAATGAAAGATTTAATTAGAAGTACTATCATAGCGGTCTTAGGGATAACATGTAATAGTTTTTATTTTAATTATGACATAAAATATTCTCAACTTAATGATTAGTGAATAAGAAAAAAAGTAATTTTGAATAATCAACGATTTATTAAGAAGATTGAGGATTTACAAGGTTAAGCTTCGACGGCCGAGGCGTAAGTCTCACGAAATTAAGCCCCACATATAAGTCCAGGGATGTTTTACGAATGCTTCGCCCGGGGCCGGGACGAGTCCTTAAAACAGAGATCTATAATATAGACTAAAGAATTGAATATTGTAATAAATAAGCTTAATTTATAATTTTCAGCCTAACAATCCACTTGTCAAGAGAAAGGCAAGTCTAACAACAGAGTAGACACAAGAGGACCTTCATCAGCAATTGACACAAAGCAACAGAATTTATAACGCGCGCACAAAGCCGCAAAAGAGAGCATATTCCTCTTCGTCTCCGGCCACACTCGCTCTTCTTTCACTCTCTCCCTTTTTCTTCAGCTTGCCAGTGAATTTCTCTCTTCAGAGTAAAACTCATAACCCAGTTTCCATTCAATCGATTTTTTCTATTTAAATTATTTTGCTTGAAAAACTGTTATATGCAATTCAATTCCATGTACATTTCATTCTCTCTATTTTTTGGAGAGCATTAGTTCTTCCGTTGCTGAAGTTGGTTCCTCACAGAATCGTTTGGCTGCTGCTGCTGCTGCACAGGTACCATTTGGGTCACTAGCCT
>ML371974.1:694-43664 GCA_005239525.1 Nicotiana knightiana | reverse complement strand
AAATTAATATTTACAGCAAAATAGTATAGAATTTGGGTGTGGTCAAAAAATAGTTGTTCACACAACCCGCTCCCACCTGTCCACCCTTATTGCTCCTCTCTCTATATATATCACCCTTATTTCTCATGTTGCAGCGTGCAACCCGATCCCACCTGTCCACCCTTATCACTCCTTGTTGCAGCGTGCAACCAACTCCCACCAGACAATCACATCACTTTATTTATAAAAATTTCCCCAATTCAGGTCAAAACCTTTCACAATATTTTTGTCTCAACAATTTTTAAACGGAAAGCTATACAACTCATCAACTTCATCAATTATCATTTCACAATGAAACCAACCGGAATATATATGCATCGTAAAACAATGTCATCCAAATTCAATCTTTATGTATCACAATGAAACCAAGGAAACAACCAAAACTTCCAAAATACTTGGAACAATACTTAACAACAAGTCGACGAAAATAATTAGACATGGAGGCATCAATGATCATAAAACAATTTAAGCCAGGGATCAAATAAATTGGAAATAAGGAAGGGACTTTATTCAAAAATAATTTAGTGGTGCATAGGTACTCGTCACCTCACCTATACACCACACACATGCAAATTCACATAGCATTTAAGTTGGGGATTCCTATTCCCTCAATTCAAAGTTAAACCAAGCACTTACCTCAAATTCGCAGGTCACTCACTGCTCAATTATCACTTTTCCTTTCAAATTTGCCTCTAACCCGCTCGAATCTAATCATAATTAGTTTAATATCATTAATTTATGCTAAAGAAACTAACTTTACTGAAAAATTATTGTTTTCCTAAGTTTTCTAAAAAAAAGTTAAAAACCGACCCCGGGTCCGCTTGGTCCAAACTCGGGGTTCGGACCAAATTTCGTTTACCCATTAACCCCCGAGCCCGACTATGTAATTAGTTTCGAAATCCGACCCCAATTCAAGGTCAATATTCCATTTTTACAAAATTCTCTAATTCTACTTAGACCCCCAATTTCTACCATGAAAATTCTTGATTTTTGATTGAAAAGTGATGAAAAACATTGGGTAATTGAAAGAGAAGAATTTAGAATTATTTACCAACACTTTGGGGATGAATTTGTGTGAAGAAAATCGCCTCTTGGTCTTTGTTGTTCGAAAATATGAAGAGAATAGGTTCTGCCCGTTTTTTAAATTGATTTTATATAGATGCGTAGGCCTGCATCGCGATCGCGATGGGCCTGTTGCGTTCGCGGAGGGTACTGGACCAAAGGCCTTCGCGTTCGCACTGATACGGACGCGTTCGCGAATCTTTGTGACTTATGACCATCGCGGCCCATTGGTCACGTTCGCGTAGAACAAATCGAGCCCCTTCCCCTAGGCCCACTTAACTCACTGCGTTCGCGTGTGCCTGCCCGCGTCCGCGAAGGGTCTCCCCCCAGTGCTTCGCGTTCGCGTCCAAGGCCACGCGTTAGCATAGCCCCAACAAATTTACTCTTCGCGAATGTGTGAGAGACTTCGCGATCGCATAGAACAAAGCATCAGCGCACCAGAAACAGTTATGACAACATACTTTTATAAGTTCAAAACATCCCGTAGCCTATTCAAAACTCATCTGAGCCCTCGGGGATCCAAACCAAACATGAACGCAAGTCTAAAAATATCATACGTACTTGCTCGTGCGATCAAATCATGAAAATAACATCTAAAACTACGAATTTAACCTCAAAACTCATTATTTTTCTCAAGAACACTTCAATTTTACTATCTTCAACCGGACGTTCGAATCACGTCAAATCAACTCCAATTCTCACCAAATTTCACAGATAGGACTTAAATATCATAACAAACCCTGTACCGGGCTCCGAAACAAAAATACGGGCCCGATACCAATGAGTTCAATCATTAATTCATTTCTTTATTTCCTTAAAAATCCAACAACATAATTTTCTTTAAAAATTAATTTTCAAAGTTAGGGACCTCGGAATTCAATTTCGGGCATACGCCCAAGTCCCATATTTTAATGCGGACCTCCTGGGATCGTCGGAACACGGATCCGGATCCGTTTATTCAAAATGTTGAACAAAGTCAACTAAAACCAAATTTTAAATTCCAAAAATTATTATTTCTCATGTTTTCACATAAAAGCTTTCCGGTTTCACGCTCGGACTGTGCACGCAAATCGATATAAGTAAAATTAATATTTTTAAGGCTAATGAGCATGGAATAGAATCTTAATTTATAAGATGACCCTTTGGGTCTGTCGCGTCGCCTTTCCCCCTTTCGCAGAGTCCGGGTTTCGACATGCTTTGGGACAACTCGTTTCCTTTTGAGAAAGTGATATGGAAATTGAAGAGTCTCCACCTTACGAATTTAAGGTATGTTAGGGAACCTAATGCAAGTGACTCATGAAACCGGTTTACATTACTAGAGATTGGGTAAGGGCTTGAAATTACCTTGAGGGGAAAGGTGTTAGACACCCCTCGAGGTCCACAATGGTGGGTCCCGACCAAACTCGTTTTTTGGTGAATTAGTCATTAAGCAAGTAAATCAGTTTAAGCACACATATGGATTACAAAAAAATGGAAATAAATGGTTTGTGAACAATTGTTCGTGTGTTGCAGAATCAGAATGAAAGTGTATATATAGCACTTAGTGAGGTAAAACAAATAAGGTAAAGAGGAAATCACAGTTCATAAAACAAGGATAATCAAATAAAATAAATCAGCCAATTAGGGAATCAATTCCTATAGAGAAATCCGGAAGAGACCCCTTATATTGGGGAGAGTCAATTAACGGTACAGAACTAGGGCTCAAATAAGGAAAGAAATCAACCTTATGCCATATAGGAGTCAATCAAATCTCCAAACCATACTGATAGTTTAATTAAGGCAAGTATAACTAATCCAGGTCACAAATAAAAAAATAGGTAAAAATCCCGAAAAATACTGATTTTAACAGGAAAAAGTTATTCGAAACCTAAATAGAATCAATCAATATAATTGGTTAAAAAAAATAAACACAATGACGAGAAAAATTGAAAAAGTCAGTGTCACAAACAAAAACATCTAGGGCTTAAGCATATGCACGAATATTAATCAAACCAGTAAAGAAATAATCAGATTCAACACTTGCAAGTTAGAAAAACCTTTTTGAATAAACTTAGGACGAAACCCGAATTTCAGAAAAGTAATGGAATCAGAATAATATTAACAAAACATAAGATTTTTGGGGGGAAAATACCAAATAGAACCCAAGTAGTCATTGAACTAGGGGTTTTCAAAAATAACAGAGATGAAAGAAACTCAGTAAAAAGTCATAGATTCGAACTAAAAATAAGAGAAAATCAGTATTCACAAACGAGAATAGCCTTAGACAGGCATGTAAACAAGTTTCGGACAAAAACCAAGTTGAATCTCTTTGAGGTTCTCTTAGGAATCCATGTAATCAAACAACCAGAAGGCGTAGAAGGCCGGTAAGGGCCGAAAAATACACAGAAACTCCATAGACAGGGAGTTTTGCCGGTGACAACGATTAGGGTTCAGGGTGGTTGAGAGAGAATAAAGGGATTAGGAAAATCAGTGACAGTGGAAGAAACGGGAATGGGGGTTAGGATTAGTCGTTTAAGATTAAAAATGGTAAGAAATAACGTGGACTGTTGATCTTAGAGATGAATGGCCACGGTTAGGCGGGGTATTTGGGTCGGGTAGGTGTGGAATTGGCCTGAGGGGATTGGGCTGGTGTAATGGGTTAGGTCCGAAAAGTTAAGAATTTAAAAGGCTATTTGTTAAATAACCAATTAATTGATAAAAATAATTTATAAAAAATAATTAATAGATTATAAAAAATGGTTTTCGTACATAGAAATGTTTTAAAATAATTACTCAATATTTTAAAAAACGCAACAAGCTATTTTCTGGTAAAGTAATGTAATACTGCATAGATGGGCTATAATTTCAAAGTTATTACCTCACGAATAAAATAGTAAGAGAATAATTAAATCGAGCCACGAACTAACTATATAACTATAAGACTACCCCAGAGTATGGTGTCACAATTCACGAACTACTAAAGAGTACTACAAATAATGCGCTGAAAGAATCATATATATGTTTTTGAATGTAATAAAACAATGTCTATAAAATTAAGAGAAGACTCCAAGAATCTGCGGACGCCAGCATATCTACCTCGTGTCTCCGAATGATGATGTCAGCTACTAAAATCTCCTAACTCTGGCCGGTACCTGGATTTGCTCAAAAGAGTGCAGAGTGCAGTATCAGTACAACCGACCCCATGTACTGAGTAAGTGTCGAGCCTAACCTCGACGAAGTAGTGACGAGGCTAAGGCGGATCAATCATAACATAACATATGACAATATATATAATACAACAAGAACAAAATAATAATAATAAACTAAATAATCAGTAACTTGCCACAGTAAATAAAAGTAACTCGGATAACTTTTTCCAAATATCAGCTATAATCAAACCTCCTCAAACTTTCCAAGTTTCAATTTAAATCACAGTAAAATCAGAGTATGAAAACCTTTTTATAAAACCAAAATTTCCCAAATCCTTTATTTGAAAATCAATAAAACATAATTATTCTCCCTTATCGCTCCTTGTTGCGGCGCGCAACCCGCTCCCACCTGTCTACCCTTATTGCTCCTCCCTATATATATATTAACGCGTGCAACCCGACCCCCCCTGTCCACCCTTATCACTCCTTGTTGTGGCGTGCAATCCGCTCCCACCAGACAATCACATCACTTTATTTATAAAAATTTCCACAATTAAGGTCAAAACTTTTCACAATATTTTTGTCTCAACAATTTTTAAACAGAAAGATGTACAACTCATGTACTTCGTCAATTATCATTTCACAATGAAACCAACTGGAGTATATATGCATCGCAAAACAATGTCATCCAAATTGAATCTTTATGTATCACAATGAAACCAAGGGAACAACCAAAACTTTAAAAATACTTGGAACAATACTTAACAACAAGTCGACGAAGATAATTAGACATGGAGGCATCAATGATCATAAAACAATTTAAGCCAGGGATAAAATAAATTGGAAATAAGGAATGGACCATACTCAACAATAATTTAGTGGTGCATAGATACTCGTCACCTCACCTATACACTACACCCATGCAAATTCACAGAGCATTTAAGTTGGGGATTCTTATTCCCTCAAGTCAAGGTTAAACCAAGCACTTACCTCAAATTCGCAGGCCACTCACTGCTCAATTATCACTTTTCCTTTCGAATTCGCCTCTAACCCACTCGAATTTAATCATAATTAGTTTAATATCATTAATTTATACTAAAGGAACTAACTTTACTGAAAAATTATTGTTTTCCTAAGTTTTCTAAAAAAAAGTTAAAAATCGACCCCGGGCCCGCTTGGCCCAAACTCGGGGTTCAGACCAAGTTCTGTTTACCCATTCACCCCCGAGCCCGAATATGTAATTAGTTTCGAAATTAGATCCCAATTCGAGGTCAAAATTCTATTTTTACAAAATTCTCTAATTCTACCCAAACCCCCAATTTCTACCATGAAAATTCTTGATTGAAAAGTGATGGAAAATATTGGGTAATTGAAAGAGAAGAGTTTAGAATTGTTTACCAACACTTTGGAAATGAATTTGTGTGAAGAAAATCGCCTCTAGGTCTTTGTAGTTCGAAAGTATGAAAAGAATATGTTCTGCCCGTTTTTGAAATTGATTTTAAATAGCTGGGCAAGCCTTCATTGCGATCGCGATGGGCCTGTTGCGTTCGCGGAAGGTACTGGCCCAAATGCCAGGCCTTCGCATTCGCACTGATACTGATGCGTTCGCGAAGCTTTGCGACTTATGACCATTGCAATCGCGGCCCATTGGTCGGGTTCGTGTAGAACAAATCGAGCCCCTTCCCCCAGGCCCACTTAACTCATGACTGCGTTCGCTTGTGCCTGCCCGCGTTCGCGAAGGGTCTCCCCCTAGTGCTTCGCGTTCGCGTCCAAGTCCACGCATTCGCATAGAATAAAAAATGACCCCCAGTAAATTTACTCTTCGCGATTGTGTGAGAGACTTCGCAATCGCATAGAACAAAGCATCAGTGCACCAGAAACAATTATGACAACAAACGTTTGTAAGTTCAAAACATCTCGTAGCCTATCCAAAACTCACCCGGGCCCTCGGGGCTCCAAAAAAAATATGCACGCAAGTCTAAAAATATCATACAAACTTGCCCGTGCGATCAAATCACGAAAATAACATCTAATACTACGAATTTAACCTCAAAACTCATGATTTTTCTCAAGAACACTTCAATTTCACTATTTCTCAACCGGATGTCCGAATCACGTCACATCAACTCCGATTCTCACCAAATTTTATATATAGGACTTAAATATCATAACAAACCTGTATCGGACTCCGGCACCAAAATACGGCCCAATAACAATGAGTTCAAACATTAATTCATTTCTTTATTTCCTTAAAAATCCAGCAAAACAATTTTCTTTAAAAATTGATTTCTAAAGCTGGGTACCTCGGAATTCAATTTCAGACATACACCGAGTCCCATATTTTACTACGGACCTCCCGGGATCAGTGGAACACGGATCTAGGTCCGTTTACTCAAAATGTTAAACAAAGTCAACTAAAATCAAATTTTAAATTCCAAAAATTATTATTTCTCTTATTTTCACATAAAAGCTTTCCGGTTTCATGCACATACTGCGCATGAAAATCGAGGTAAATGAAATTAATATTTTTAAGGCTAATGAGCCTGTAATGAAGTCTTAATTTATAAGATGACCCTTTGGGTCATCACAATCTCATTCTCCACTATGCTGCAACATAATTGGTATATTTTTTATCATTATACAGATTCTGAAGTTATAACTACTTTCATGTCCAAAATCGAATCTCGACAATGCAAATTTCAACAGTGTGGATGTCAAATACTAAATTTCAAAAGAAGATTTTTCGAACTCAAATCAGTTGTTATTATTCAAACCTCCAGATCTCCATATCTCCAAACTGAGAAAAAAATTTTAAGCTAAAAATTCAGAAGTTTGAGCGCTAAACTTCTGTAATTTGCGAAATCATAATTGGAACAATACGATGCGAATTTGAGCATCAAAAGTTTCAGCATCTTCAAAAGTCACATCGACTGCTATGATTCGAACAAATTGATACTTCTACAAAATTTAAGGAGAAAAGGTCAACTTTTAAAGAGAAATCAACATCTTCGCTATGCTTTTTCAGGTTTGCGATCTTTAAATCAGGCTGGCGATCTTCAAATCTTCAACAACGATTCTGTGATGCCGGTGGAAATCTTAATTTTTGTGCGTTAATTTTTGTGAAATTCTGCCAAATTTGAATATCTTTTCCGTTTTTATAGGTAGGGCATTAGCATGGGTAGATATTTTGAAATATTGTATTTTTTTATTAAATGGGTAGGGGATTGTAATTATTTAGTATGTAGAGCAGAGTAAATATTTTAACTTTTATAAGTACTCCTGTCTTTTCTTGGGGAAAGTGCACTATTTAGCCACTAATTAAAGATGTCTTTACTCTTTAGCCAATGTTTAAAATGTATTTACTCTTTAGCCAACGCTTAATAAATTTTTATCCGCCCGGACAAAATACCTTGTGCTAGACATGGGCGTTGTATAAATATTAAGGACACGTGTCCTTAACTTCATGAATGTTCTGTAAATATTAAGGACAAAATGTCCTGTATTTGCATATTTCGTTGTTAAACTTTAGGAAATCATGTCCTTAGCTTCATACATACATTGTAAATGTTAAGGACAAGGTCCTTAACTTCATGTGTGCAGTGTAAATGTTAAGGATATAATTTTCTAACTTATATTTGCACCTTATGTTGTTAAACTTTAGGACCTCATGTCCTTAACTTCATATATGCAGTTTAAATGTTAAGGACATGGCGTCCTTAACTTCATGTGTGCAATGTAAATGTTAAGGACACGATGTCCTTAACTTTATGAGTGTTGTGTAAATATTAAAGACATGGTGTCCTTAACTTCATGAATGCTATGTAACTATTAAGGACAAAGTGCCATGTATTTGCATCTTCCGTTGTTAAACTTTAGAATATCATATCCTTAACTTCATATGTGCAGTGTAAATGTTAAGGACTTGGCATCCTTAACTTCATGTGTGCAGTATAAATGTTAAGAACACCATGTCCTTAATATTTACACACTCATGAAGGATGGGTAAAAACATATTTTCATATTAATTTTAATAGAGTTGTGGCTATTTTTTACAGCATTAAACTACCGGATAAAAACTAGTACCACGTTAAAAAGTGGCTATCCCACGTTATTTCTACTCTTTTCCCCATAAAAGTGAGGGTATTTGCATCTATACCCAATTGTTGGGTCACCTTTTAACTTATACCCGCTTTGCACAAAAAATTGCAAGCGTACCCACTTTTCGGGTAACTTTTGACATACAGACCTGAAGTAGCACAAATTTATGTCTGAAATTTGAACTTCAGAATTTTTTGCCTGAAGTGTAGCCTTATCAAAGCAAAACTTTAGATATTTTTGCCTGAAGTTTGGCCTGACTTGCAAAGGCAATCACACAAACTTCAGTTCATAGTGCAATGGCAAACTTCAGTTAAATAAAGCTACAACATGTTTTGGCTGAAGTTTTTGTTTTGTAATTGCTGAACTTCAACATTCTAGGAGCTTAAGTTTTGTTTTGTATTTGCTGAACTTCAGCATTCTAGGAGCTAAAGTTTTGTTTTGTATTTGCTGAACTTCAACATTCTAGGAGCTGAAGTTTTTGTTTTATATTTGCTGAACTTTAGCATTCTTAGAGCTGAAGTTCTGTCCTGTCTTTCTTTGAAGTTAGATAACTTAAAAATATAACTTAAGCCAAATTCAGGATTAAAGTTCAGGATTCTATCAAGCAGCCTTAATGAAATTCTTATTAGACTACCAAGCAGTCAAAGAAGCAATTCGTTGCAAATTACTTTATCACAATCTCTATCATTCACCATCAAAATAACGATAGATAAAACTGTATACTTTTTATCCAATCAATAGTACTTATACAAAGTTTCGTATGTTTGAGAGAGAAAAGAAGAAGAGGAAAAGAAGAGGAGAAAGAAAAAAGCGCACAAGTCACAATTAGGAAGAGGAAAAGAAAGGAGGCGTATGAAGATGTCAAAATTAGGATATGGGTATAAGTTAAACGGTGTCTTATTTTTACTAAAAGTGATCACTCGTATCCATACCCGAGTCCAAACACCCACAACACACAAATTTTGTCCCTTCCCCTTTCCCTACTCCATTCTCTCTTCCTCAAAAATCCCTCTGTACTATTCCCCCTCCCACTCAACCAACTCCATTAACAATGGCTTCCCCTATGGTCCTCGACCCAGCACCCTTACCCAAACCCCCTTCAACCAGACCCGAACATTCCATCCCCTCTTCCGCCTCCGATGGCGAAGACGACCTCTACGCTCGTCTCAAATCACTTCAACGCCAACTCGAATTCATCGAGATCCAAGAAGAATACGTTAAAGACGAGCTCAAAAATCTCCGCCGCGAACACTTACGCGCGCAGGAAGAAGTTAAACGGATCCAATCGGTTCCGTTAGTGATCGGTCAGTTCATGGAGATGATTGATACGAATAACGCGATTGTAGGGTCCACTACGGGGTCTAATTACTATGTTAGGATATTAAGTACGATTAATCGCGAGCTTCTTAAGCCTTCGGCTTCTGTGGCTTTGCACCGCCATTCGAATGCGCTCGTTGATGTTTTGCCCCCTGAAGCTGACTCGAGTATTTCGTTGCTTAGTCAGTCGGAGAAGCCTGATGTTACGTACAATGTGAGTTTTGTAATTTTTGAATTATTTAGTAGGGTTTATGCTTAATTATACGCTGATTAGGGTTTATTATGCTTAAATGTGGTTGTGTGCTGCTTAAATATGTTAAATCTGCTGAGTAGGGATTGTGTACTGCTTGTTTCAGTAATTACTACTAGGATCTTATTCAATCAATCAATCAACCATGACTCATTCTTGAAACTACTAAACTAGTTGGGTTTGGCTATGTCAATTCTCCGTATTTTTTATAAGTCTGTTTTGCCAAGTTTCATTCCTATATTGGTAATTTGTGTTTTGGGCAATTTTAGAAGTTTTTTGAATCCCACACATATTTCAGCACGAATTTCACTTAGAGGTTTCTGTAGCTTCATCCTTGGAAAAAAAAGACATAGCTCAATTTTGATCTTGACTTTTTTTATGGGACAAACTTCACTTATCTCATATAGTAGAAAGTCAAATTTCTGTAGATTTTAGTGACCGTCTTATCGATGAGACAGCTAGCTACATGTGGCTGTTGGGCGTAGAAGAATATCCGTAGTTACAGAGCAAGTCATAATCTACTGATATTTTTAGGTACTATGGTATCCTAGGGCTTTGGTAAGAGGACATTATGTGATATGTGGGTTAGGCACACATCTTGGGTTCGAATCATTCGTAGACAAAAGTTGTGTTTAAGTGGAGAAGGTAGAGGGACGATCTCATATTCCACCTAATTTCGCTCCGTGTGTCACTATCCTCAAGGATTCCTCGGTTAGCAAAAAAAAATCTAGTAGGTTCTATGATATTTCTGGAGAATTATTAATTAGCTTGTTCTAGAGCTGGTCAATTGGCTTTCTGTATGCTTGAGATAAGTTGTGATTTTTGCTGAAGGACGGAAGAAGAGTAGTTTTATGTATGCAAAGCTTCAATAAACCATTTTGTTTCATAGATTTTGAAAGCTCTTTGGCACCCTTCCTTGCAAATTATCGTTGGACTTCTAAAGGGACCATCTTCCAAGCTTTGTAAAAAGGAACTCTTGTAGCCTTCTAAGGCTTTTTGATTATGTTTCCTCCACATTGTCCACCTTCTCGCATGTCATAATTTATTTGTTAGTTACTGAGCTTATGTTTTTTAACAACAGGATATTGGAGGATGTGACATACAAAAGCAGGAAATTCGTGAAGCTGTTGAGCTACCTCTGACTCATCATGACTTGTACAAGCAGATTGGTATAGATCCTCCCCGTGGTGTCTTGCTCTATGGTCCACCAGGCACTGGGAAAACTATGCTTGCAAAGGCTGTAGCACATCATACAACCGCGGCTTTCATAAGGGTTGTTGGCTCAGAATTTGTTCAGAAGTACTTGGGTGAGGTATGTATTGAAGCCTTAGAATTCCCAAAAAACATTGTCATTTTTATGCATCAATATATTGTTAATCGCAGGTGTAAATGTTTGCTAAATCTATCTTAACATCATATAGGACAAAGAGTTGTCTCATAAAGTGCTTATATTTCCTAAAAAGAGCTTGGAAGAGCATTTAGTCTCTTCTATGGCCTATTATTTTGAACTTTCTAATTTCCTTTCTAGTAACTTTGTTTGGGAGTGAGAATAAGGCAATTAGCTATTACTATCTCCTTCGAAGTTGTATGACCTGGTTCGCTTTATGAGGATTCCCTAGATTAATGTCTTGCATAGGATATTGATTTATTTATTTCTTTTAAATTAAATATTATAAGCGTGAGAATGCACGAGAAAAAAATTATTTATTAACAATGATACAATGAGCCCTATATACACTACATATTCTACTCCTACATGAGACTATGACATATTTTACTCCTACTACATATGAGACTAGGACATATTCTACTCCTACTACATATGGGACTAGGTCTATTTATACATAACTATCTAACGCTCCCCCTCAAGCCGATGCATACAAATCATATGTACTAAGCTTGTTACATATGTAACTAATACGAGGACCAGTGAGGAACTTGGTGAAAATATCTGCAATCCGATCATTCGACATACATGGCCACTAGACTCCTCTTGAGCAACAAAACCAGATGGTTGTTGAAAACAAAAGTTGGCCGAAAAGTCGCCAGAGAAATTTGAAAATAATAAGACTTAGCCGAATTCCATACTACAAAATACTCCCTCTGTTCCAATTTATGTGAACCTGTTTGATTGGGCACGGAGTTTAAGGAAAAATGAAGACTTTTGGAATTTGTGGTCCTAAACAAGTCAAAAAGGGATCCAGAGTATTTGTGTGGTTATAAAAGCTTCTCATTAAAGGTATAATTGGAAGTTTAAGCTAAATTGTTTCCAAATTTAGAAAGGGGTCGTTCTTTTTGAAACGTACCAAAAAGGAAATAGGTTAACATAAACTGGAACAGAGGGAGTAGTTTTTAAAACACCACCAGAAAACAGAACTTTTCCGGAAATTACTGTTCTCGCCGGAAAGTCACTATTCACGTCGGAAAAAGTGCAATGTTCACGCCGGAAAAATAAAATTTGTAAGAATATGATGTAATTTGTCTGGGTAGGCTTAGAATCACTGGACGAGTAAGTTTTCCTGAAGAAACTTTGTCAAAAAGTGGTCAGAATGGCTCTTACGCACCGGAAAGTTACTGTAGCTCGCCGCAAAATTCCGAAGTTCTCGAAATCATTAGGAAATTGTACTGGTGAACTCGGAATCACCCCACGAAACATCTGTCCTAAAGAAATTTTTGAAAATTCTGGTTGGAAAGTGTTCCACGCGCCTGCGTGTGTCAGACGTGCTCGCTGGAACCCTAGTTCTGGCGGTGCGTGATCGACTTTCTGCCGGAGCGATTGACTGGGGTTTTGTTGCCTAACTTTCCCGAACAAAAGATAAGGCAAATCAATTTTGAGTCGTCAACCGGAAAGACGTACAGTGCCTCATTTTTTGTATAACTTCAATTGAATAATTAAGAAAAAAGGTTTAAAATGCTGAGACTTTTCTATTCCGATGGGACTGAAATTTCTGGGGTTTGGTCGCACAAGGGTTTTAGATATGATGGTGGTACTGGTATATGCACAACACCACTGTAGCAGTGATGAACCCGGGGAACAAGACGAAGTTGCCGGAAAATTGCACGGCGACGAAATCTTTCTTTCCGGATGTCGCTGGAATGACGCACAACGATAATTTTCTCATTGAAGCTTTGATACTATGTGAGAATGCACAGAACAATAATACAATGAGCCTTGTATACAATACATATTTTACACTTACTACATATAGGATTAGGACGTATTCTACTCCTACTACATATGGGACTAGGACTATTTATACATAACTATTTAATAATAAGTATAGAAACCATTGAAAGAAGCTACAAATATAGAAACCATATGAAAGATGCTACCCGTTTTTGAAATTAAAAAATAGAAATCATCAAGATCATTGCAACGAAAGAAGAATATTGTTGACTACCTTACTATATCCAAAAAAAAAAAATTGTTGGTGACTCGGGCTTGATCCTGCTAGTTTAGGGCTGTCACCCTGCACTTTGATGAGTTGGGTTCAGCATACCTATCCAATATAATCCAAATTAAGGACAAGTTGAAAAGAGGTGATTAGCAGAACAGCTTTCATCAGAACCAAATATGTTCGCTTTTCACCATTCTAAACTCTTTCAGTCTGTTCTTCACACAGAAGTGTTGTTGCATCACAACCACCATATAGGCATATAAAGGCGTGCTTGGTGATGCATTTCTTTGATCATACTACTCCCTTGACAAGTAAGGACATCATAATTGCTGAGCACTTGTTAATATAGTCAATTTTTTGACCATACAGTAGTTTCAGAAGCATGCTCGAAAAGAAAAGTGCTGAGTACCTTATATAAACTCTCTGAGCTTAATAGCTCCCATCCTTAAGGCCCGTTGCAAGTGTAAGTGAACTAGATAAAATAGGAATCATATGCCTGGATCATTATAGAAAGTAAGGGCCATGGGACTCTTAACTTGCTTAATAATGTTAAAAAGAAAGTCTCAACAATACTTCTTCATATTATTCTGGGTTGCTTTTTCATCAGTAGTCTTGGTATATTAAATTATTAAGATTGAACCAGATAAGGAAGGATCAATTAAAGAAAAACTTCTACTAGATTTCTACTATTTGAAGATTCTTCAATGTCTAAGAACAATCTTGGAATTGGTAGATCCATAATGTACTTTCCTGTCTGCTGACACATAAACCTAAAATGTCGGAGTTACTATTACTTTTTAAGTTTATTCTATTGGTAGGTTGGAGACTACATTTGTTCTATAGGTAGGTTTTTTTATTTTTTTGGGTGGTGGTGGTGGTGGGGTGTGTGTGTGTTTGGGGGGGGGGGTTGTAACTCTGTCGAATAGACGAATAGTCCTTTATTCAGTAAAGTACTTATTGTTTAATCCTAAATATGGTCAAAGCTTTGATGCCTAGTGTAAGCTAATGAAGTTTCCTGGAAACAATTTAATATTGCCTTTGACATCAAATGCCTACTGGTAATAAGTAGTATTTAATTGTCTTTTGTTCTTTAATTAAGAGAGAAGTTTGTATTATTTTTTTGTATTCTAACAAAGTAATTGACCCCCTATTTCCCCAAGTAAATCCTTCCTATATGTATGTATTCTTTTGTTTAAAAAATGTAAGTTCAAAACGTATTTTGACATTGCAATGTTGTTACAATTGGAAAAGGGTCAAATTGCCCCATCGTTTGGTAAATGGCTTAAAATTACCCTTCGTTCACCTTTTGGTCCAAAAATACCCCATCATTATTTTTATTGCTAAATTACCCCTCGATTTAACGGCGGAAATTGTGGGCGACGATTTTAATGTGTTGGCATTTTTTTACTGGACACAGGCTCTTTGGGTCAGACAGCAAATATGGGTAATATTACCTGCCGCATTATCCGACCTGCCCCAGTCCTTTTACTAAACAGGTTGAAAAAATAACCTTTTATATAGCCCAACTAAGTTTTTCTTTGAATTGACTCCGATGTCTCATCATTTAACTCATAATCGTTCATTACAAACCTTGGCCTCTTTGGTGAATAACTGATCCCTCCTCCTTTGCCCATTTTGTCATCTCTCTTTTTAATTTTTTTGCTTCAGTGCAACCCCTCCTGATCTCTTACTATCCTCCATCTTCAAAACTTAATACATAAACTAAATCTAATAATCCTCTTGCAAAAGTCACATTTAAATATTACCAAAATTATTCATAACTCCAAATTCTATCTTTACTTATTCAACATTGGTAGATCTGAAATATAACAAAAACAAAAAACAAAAAACAAAAAACAAAAATCCCAACCTTAAATACAAAAGCGGCAGAATATTTTCGAAGATAAATTCAGAAGCGAGTGAGAAAAAATCGGCGATCATTACCTGACTGGAAAGTTTCGGGTATTTGTCGATTTCACTGGAAGGAGATGCTACGGAAAACCCTCAAAATCTTGCAAACAGCAAATCAAGCAGAAAAATGGTGGCATTTACAATACATCATCCCTCTTCCATTTTGCAGAAGAAAGAGTATTTCAAGAAAAAGAGAGGCTCTTATAATTCTGGTTCATTATCCATATAAGAGGAGGAAGAAGCGATAAACGATGAAATTACTGGAAATAATTTTCCAGTAATTAGCAGCGACAAAATGTCCATAATCCCATCACCATTACCATCAGCTTTATCATCTTCATCAGGGAGGAATCCAAGATGGTACTTGTTCTTGGTAGGTATTACTAAATTTCCAATGAAGAGGAAAATTTTGAGAGAAAAAAAGGAGAGCTTAGTAGATAGCCCTAAATTGGAGGAGAGTCATAATTTCTTTTTTAACCAGGGTAATAAAAGAAATGGGGTGGGTCAGATAATGGGGCGGGTAATACTACCCATACTTGTTGTCTGACCCAAAGAGCCTCGTGGCCCAGTAAAAAGATGCCAACACATTAAAATCGTGACCCACATGGTTATCCGTTAAATCGAGGGGTAATTTTAAAAGCGCAACCCGATGCACAAAGCATCCCGAATTCACGCAGGGTTTGGGGAAGGCCGCACCCGAAGAGGGTTGTGATGTAGATAGCCTACCCTAATGCAAGCATTAGTGGTTGTTTCTGCGGCACAGACTCGTGATGTATAAGTCACATGGAGTCAACTTTATAGTTGATATGAGGCTCGAGGGGTAATTTTAGCAGTAAAAATAATGATGGGGGTATTTTGGAACAAAAAACGGATGGAGGGTAATTTTAAACCATTAACCAAACGATAGGGGTTTTGGCCCCTTTTCCATGTTAGAATCCATGTCCTAAGTCCTCCCAATGATCAATTCACCTTCAGTCTTTGGTGTATGGATTAATTCCCGTATCTATTGTAGCTCTGGAGAACGTAAAATCAAGACCTCTCTCAATAGCAATTGCCTAAATACCTTTTAATTTCTTATTAGCTTTTTCGGCGTAACAAAAGCCCTGTCCAGATCCTCTCACTACAAAGTAATATATAATGTCTTTAATATTCCTCCATAGAAATGATATAGAGACATGGACTTCCCCTGCCTCGATCATCTTGACTAGTAAAACACCTCGTATACAACAGTTTATGTAGAAGTGGCTGTAGAAACAGATCTTGCTTTCATCACACCCAATCTAGCCGATCAGTTCAGCTCTCTCGGCAAGTAGCTCTGAATTCAATCATATTCCCCAAGTCTTTATGCAACTTCAGATCAATATCATGTCACTACAAGTTCCTATGCAACTTCAGATGACGTACAACTTTGTTCGTGTTAAAAATTTCATTCTCTTCCTGACTGAAGAGTGATATTAGATCAGATTGTGTCCATGAAGAGTGATGAGATGCCATTTGTTTCTATTAGTCTAGTTTTTGTCTTCTCACTTATTCACTGATTCTTGCAGGGCCCACGGATGGTTCGGGATGTCTTTCGCCTTGCCAAAGAAAATGCTCCAGCAATCATATTTATTGATGAGGTTGATGCAATTGCTACTGCTAGGTTCGATGCTCAGACTGGAGCTGATAGAGAGGTCCAGCGTATCCTCATGGAGCTACTAAATCAGGTAGGCTTCTGTACATAGATTTAAAGTAGTTCCGGAAGAATACAAAATTCTGCATTGTTTGATGAGCCTTGGGTTTGTATTCTGTAGATGGATGGGTTTGACCAAACAGTGAATGTGAAAGTTATTATGGCAACTAATAGAGCTGACACACTGGACCCTGCACTTTTACGTCCTGGAAGGCTTGATCGGAAGATCGAATTTCCTTTGCCCGATAGACGTCAAAAGAGGCTCGTTTTTCAGGTGGGTTTTTGGTTTATGTTATATTATGATGTCGTCTTCTTCTTCTATAAAGAAGTGAAGAGAAAAATATTGTAGAAGTTTAGATGGATTTCTGAATTGCTTTTCTGCTTCTGCTACAGTCGACCTGTGTTTCGTACAAATAAACCAATTTAATGCTGGATTGTTTTTTTTTTGGCAGGTATGCACGGCTAAGATGAACTTAGGTGATGAGGTCGACTTGGAAGATTATGTTTCTCGCCCTGATAAAATCAGTGCTGCTGAGGTTTGACTTTTAACTCTATAATTTTATTGGGTGACTGTAGGATGCTATGGTAATGATAAAAAATGTAGAACACCCACCCCACAACAACAACATCCCCAATGACCTTTTTTTTCTTTTAGTTGTCTGTAACTGTTTTTTCCTTTACTTCTGCAAGAGTGAATTATTTTATGCTGGACTAGTAATGCGGAATGAAAATGAATTGAAATTTGTGGGTTCATTAGTGATTGATGTTGCAATATTTGCAGATTTCTGCTATCTGTCAAGAAGCTGGTATGCATGCAGTGCGCAAGAATCGATATGTCATACTTCCCAAGGACTTTGAAAAGGGTTACAGGACCAACGTTAAGAAGCCTGACACTGACTTTGAATTCTACAAGTGATTGTTGTCAAGGCAAAACAAATAATCAAGAAAATCTAATATGCTTGACCCTGAATGTTTTCTTTGTAGTGCTGGTGTATTGGATATTAAATGGCTGTTTGTTGCAGCCTTTTAGTACAATCGTTCCTTCATTCAGAAAGTGTGTTAGGCTGTCTAGTGTTTGGATTTGTGGTGCGCCCATTTTATTTGCTGTTTCACGTGCTTTGCATTTCCTGTGGGATGTCTTGTTGCCGCCTCCCTAGTAGTGGCGGATTTAGAACTTAGGCACTGGGTTCTGAGATAAAAGAGTGCGTTCTAATATGTATACCTATTATTGGTTTCCCTCGTATATATAGGGTTTGGCAGAAGAACTGGGTTCTGCTGGACCTACGAACTTATTGTTAGATCTCCACTGCGCCCGACATCTCTAACTGCAGAAATACCCTTTTGTTTTGTGACTTACTGTTCTACTGAGTTTAGAGGTGAATCAGCAAAATGCATCACATATAAGGTTGTCTGAGATAAACTGAGTCTCCTCAGGATGCATATGCTGCTGGGAGTTGTAGAAAGTGGCCACTTAATTTGAGTTGGATCTCATTTGCATCTATACCCGCTTTTTGGGTCACGTTTTAATTTATACATGTTTTGCAAAAATAATTGCAAATAGCAAACTTTTTTGCCTAAAGTGGAGCAGAACTTCAGATATTTTTGCATGAAGTTTGGCCTGACTTGCAAAAGTAATCATGCAAACTTCAGTTTATAGTGCAATTGGCAAATTTCAGTTCAGTAAAACAACAATATTTGTTGGCTGAAGTTTTTGTTTGTAATTGCTGAACTTCAGCATTCTAATAACTGAAGCTTTGTTTGTAATTGTTGAACTTCAGCATTCTAGTAGCTGAAGCTTTGTTTGTAATTGCTGAACTTCGGCATTCTAGTTACTGAAGCTTTATTCTGTATTTGCTAAACTTCAGCATGTTTCAGCTGAAACTTTGTTTTGTTTGTGATGAACTTTAGGGCTGAAGTTTATTTTGTATTTGCTGAACTTCAGCATTCTAGGGCTGAAGTTTTTGTTTGTAATTGCTGAACTTCAGCATTTTAGTAGTTGAAACTTTGTTTGCAATTGCTAAACTTCAGCATTCTAGTAGCTGAAGTTTTGTTCTGTATTTGCTAAACTTCAACATGTTTTAGCTGAAGTTTTGTTCTGTATTTGCTGAACTTCAGCATGTTTTAGGTGAAGTTTTGTTCTGTTTGTGATGAACTTCAGGGCTGGAGTTTGTTTTGTATTTGAAGTTCAGCATTCTGGGAGTTGAAGTTTTTATTTATATATGCTGAACTTCAGCATTCTTAGAGCTGAAGTTCTAAAACAACAATGAATTTAAAATAGACCATGATTAGCAGCGATTGATGTTTGTTCATTTCAAAGATTGAAGAATGAAAAATATTTTCGACAAGAAAACAAGTTACTATAGATAAAATAGAACCAAAAATCAATGTGCCTATAAAGCTAAAATATCTAAGAGGTTAAATTATTGTGAATAAAACCAAACTGAACATAATGAGACAAATAGATATATATGACTCATCATGCTAGAACGCATAACAATATCTCAATCTTCAGCATTCAGAAAACGAAGGAGAAGCTGAAGTTGTTTAAACAGTGGGTACAAGTTAAAACTTTTTTAAAAAGTGGGTATAGGTTAAATGGGGGCGACCAAATAGGGCGCCCCGTGCAACAACAGCAACAACAACATACCTAGTAAAATTTCACTAGTGGGGTTTGGGGAGAGTAGAGTATACACAGACCTTACCCCTACCCCGAAAAGGGTAGGGAGGCGGTTTTCGGGAGACTCTCGACTCAACAGGAGAGACAATAATATCAGAAAAGAAACAAAAGAAAAGGCATATAACAACAAAAGATGCCAGAAAGAAAATAACAACAACGAATAACTGAAAGAACACTAACACAACACTATGCAAAACCACAATGTGAACACAACATAGACCGCTAACAAACCTAAACAAAACTCTATCAGACTACACGGTACAAAGAGGGGATAGATCTCGACTACCCCCTAGCCTACTATTAGCCCCTAATATTGAGCCATGACGGATGCTGGGCAGATTCTATGTCAAGGGCTTGTACATTGCCCCTTGGCATAGGTGTTGGCAAGCAATCTTCGGAGCTGGATGTGTGTTTAAGTCAGTACATGGACTTAGACAAGTCACATAGGCAAGGTGCCTCGGGCGATGGCAAGGCAACCTTGATCGTGGGCAACGACTAAGGCAAAGAAGGCGCATGACACTTGGCTAAGGCATGCATGCGGAGCAGTGGGATGACTAAGTTCGTGGCTAAGACATGGTCACAAGCTTATGGGCGAGGCATGGTCCAAAAGACAAGGCAAGGCGGGAAGCTAAGTGTGGGCAAAAAGCTGGAAAACAAGTGCGCAAGGCATGTGACTGAAGAAGTGTGCAAGGCATGTACTGTGGAAGTTAAAACTAATGTGCTTTGCACATGAGCAGTTGGCTAAGTTGCTGAAGATAAGACAATTTCGTGGGAAGAGTTTGAATTTGAATTCAACCTAGGTAGTTGGCTTATTTTTAGGACAGGCATGTGCATGGCACATTGTTTTAACTGCCCATAACTGCCCCTTTGTAAATCTGCCTATGACAGCCCTATATATGTGTGTAAATTCGTTGGTCTAAGGCATGAGATGTTTTGTAAGCCTTTCCAACAAGAGTCCTTTGTAATTCTGAGAGAATAATAAAGGTTGGGTGTTTTACCCGTACATATGTGTGTGCTTACGTTTCTTAAAGTCTGTAAATTCGTCTAAGTCTAAAATAGTGAGCAGAAAAGTAAGGCTGAGTGGCTTGTGTGTGGCTACTGCCGTGCAGTGTCAATAGTGCGAAAATTGGCCCTGTAACAACTGGTATCAGAGCATGCTCGTGAACTTGGAACTATGGCTGGTGGATCCACTTCGGACTTACGTGAGCGTATTTAAAAATTGGAGGCATGTGTTGGCGTGACTGATGATCCTTTAGAGTTGGATGATTTGATTTCTGAAATCCATCGTCTAAAGGATGGAATGAATCAGTTTCGTGAAGGCATTCGGGAGACTTGTGAAGCCACGAGTTTGCTGGTTGAGGAACTGAAGAAAGAAAACGAAAATCTTACTTTGGAAATTACTGTTCTTTGACGAACGTTGGCTGCTCCTAACCAAGGCAGTGAAGAACGTTCCAAGGTTAAGATTTCGGACCCGAAGGCGTTTGGTGGAGCGCGTAGTGCAAAAGAATTGGAAAATTTTCTATGGGATATGGAGCAATATTTTGTTGCTGCCAAGGTTCCAAATGTAGAGAAGGTGATCATAACAAGCATGTACCTCACGGGAGATGCTAAGTTATGGTGGAGAACTCGCATGGCGGACGATGAAAGTGCGGGCAGACCCAAAGTAGACACATGGGAAAAACTCCGTAAAGAAATGAAGGACCAATTCTTGCCTAGCAATGCATCTTGTCTTGCTAGGGATCGCTTAAAACGCTTGCGGCAGACTGGATCAGTTCGTGATTACATTAAGGAATTTTCTTCCTTGATGCTGGATATTCAAAACATGTCGGAGGACGACAAATTGCACAGCTTTATTTCTGGTATGCAAGCATGGGCGCAAAACTAACTTCGGAGACAGAGCGTGAAAGATCTCCCAAGTGCGATTGCTGCAGCGGATTCTTTGGTGGATTATCGCAGTATCCATAGTCTTTCTGAAATTCCTTCTACTTCAAAACCTAAGAAAAAGGTGGAGAAGAAAGGGGAATGGAGGAGAGATGATCGAAAAGATTATGGGGACAAAGGCAAGGCTGCTGCTGATGGGCCTGCTAGAAACAAAGGCATCGCAAACAAAACGAGCGATGGCTGCTGGACGTGCGGAGGCCCTCATATTGCCAAGAACTGTCCAAACCGGGAACGAGTGAATGCTTTGCTTGCTACTGAAAATAATGGTGAAGGAGAAGGCCGAGAAGTTGCTGCTGCATTGGTAAATCCTTTACAATTGCTGAACGTTATTTCATTGGTAAATTATACAAGCAATAAGACGAACCCTCATTCCTTGCTTATGCACATTGAAATGAAAATTGGAGAGAAGGTTGTGGTAGCAATGGTCGATACTGGAGCTACTCACACCTTCGTCTCGACCAATTTAGTGCATAAGTTTGGTTTGAGTGTGAGCAAATGTCCCTCCTATATGAAGACAGTGAATGCCAAAGCACAAGTCATTGTGGGTATGGCTTATGATGTCCCCATGTCTGTTGGAAATTGGAAAGGGAAGGCGAATCTGATGGTGATTCCCTTAGAAGATTTTGAGGTAATTCTCGGAATTTATTTCATGAGGAAGAACTTCTTCGTTCCAATGCCACATTTGGACGGAGTAATGATCATGAATGATAAGGCTCCTGGTTTTGTAAAAGTTGTTCACCCATACGGAAAAGAGGAAACTCAAAGGAGGGCTTCTGTGATTTCTGCCATGATGGTCGAGAAGGGTTTAAAAAGGGGAGATGATACTTTCCTTGCTGCTATGGTTGAAGTAAATCCCGATGTTCAGATTGAAGTACCGGATTGCGTCGCTCGAATCTTGAGTGACTTTGTTGATGTGATGCCGCCTGAGCTGCCTAAAAACTTGCCACCAAGAAGGGCTATTGATCACAAAATTGAGTTGCTGCCTGGTTCAGTGCTGCCTGCTCAACCTCCTTACAGAATGGCGCCAAAAGAGTTGGCTGAATTACGGAAACAGTTAAATGATTTACTTGATGCAGGACTGATTCAGCCTTCCAAAGCTCCCTTTGGTGCACCTGTTCTATTCCAAAAGAAACAGGACGGGACTCTAAGGATGTGTGTTGATTATCGGGCATTGAACAAAGTAACAGTGAAGAACAAATACCCGGTTCCATTGGTGCAGGATTTGATGGATAGATTGAGCAAGGCGTGCTGGTTTACAAAGCTGGATTTGCGGTCTGGTTATTGGCAGGTGCAAATAGCAGAAGGCGATGAGGCTAAAACAACTTGTGTCACAAGGTATGGCGCATATGAATTTTTGGTCATGCCGTTTGGGTTGACGAATGCACCTGCTACGTTCTGCAATCTTATGAATGATGTCCTTTATGAATACTTAGATGACTTTGTCGTTGTCTACTTAGACGACATAGTCATCTATAGTAGAACATTGGATTAACATAAGTCGTATTTGACAAGAGTGCTGTCTCGTTTGAGGGAGTACCAATTGTATGTCAAAATGGAGAAGTGTGAATTTGAAAGACAGGAGATAAAATTCCTGGGGCACTTGGTTAGCCAAAATCAAGTGCGAATGGACCCAATCAAAGTGCATGTCATTGTAGAATGGCAAGCACCAAAATCAGTGAAGGAATTGAGATCTTTCCTTGGGCTGGCTAATTAATACAGGAAATTCATTGCTGGTTACTCGAAGAAGGCTGCTCCTTTAACAGATTTGTTAAAGAAGGACGTTAGGTGGGAATGGACAGAAAAATGCAATGCTGCATTTGGCGTGTTGAAAGAAGCCATTGCATCGGAACCTATCTTGTGGCTTCCTAATTTCGAGCTGCCCTTTGAAGTACACACTGATGCATCCGACAAGGCTGTTGGAGGAGTGTTAGTTCAAGAAGGCCATCATGTGGCCTTCGAAAGCAGGAAACTGAATGAAGCGGAGCAGAGATACTCGGCTCATGAAAAAGAAATGGTTGCTGTTGTTCATTGTTTGGAGGTTTGGCGTGTTTATTTGCTGGGAACAAATTTCGCCGTAAGACGGACAATGTGGCCAATACATTCTTCAAAACTCAGAAAAAGTTGAGCCCGAATCAAGCTCGTTGGCAGGAGTTTCTGGCAGAATACGACTTTGTGTGGGAGCACAAACCAGGAAAACACAACCAAGTCGCTGATGCGTTGAGTCGGAAGGAAGTCTTTGCTGCTGTTTATTCAATCACAAGACTTGAGACAGATTTTCTTGATAAAATCAAGTCTGTCGCTGCAAATGATGTATCGTATGTCAAAATGATGAATCATGTCAAAGAAGGAACGGTGCGGAGGTACTGGATCGAGGACGATCTCCTCTATTTTAAAAGGGGGAGAATTGTGGTACCACTTGGTGAAGGACTGCGTCGTGAGCTGCTGAATGAAACACATGATACACTTTGGGTTGGTCATCCGGGAATTGAAAAGATGCTGGCACTACTGTCCCGATGTTATTTCTGGCCAAGAATGGAACATGACGTTGAAGCTTATGTGAAGAGCTGCCTCGTTTGTCAACTTGACAAAACTGAGAGGAAGAAAGAAGCGGGGTTGCTGCAACCTCTGCCCATTCCAGAAGAAACATGGCAATCTGTTTCTATGGATTTTATAAGCGGATTTCCTAAGGTTAATGGGCTGTCTTCAGTCATGGTTGTGGTCGACAGGTTTTCAAAGTATGCTATTTTTATTGCTTCCCCAACAGAATGTCCCTCAAAATTCGCTGCTGAATTATTCTTCACGAACGTTGTCAAGCATTTCTGTATGCCATAGGATATGATTAGTGACAGGGATGCAAGGTTCACAGGCCGGTTCTGGACTTATTTGTTCAACCTGATGGGTACAAACTTGAAGTTCTCAACGGCAAACCATCCCCAAACTGATGGCCAAACCGAAAGAATCAATCATCTACTGGAGGAATACTTGAGACATTTCGTGACTGCTAGTCAGCGAAACTAGACAGATTTAATAGACTGTGCACAATTCTCCTATAACTGTCACAAGTCTTCAGCGACAGAGAAGAGTCCATTTGAGATTCGGCCAAGTTACCGACGGAGATGGCGCAACAGAAAACTGGAGGCAAATGTCCAGCTGCCTATCGCTATGGTTGGGATAGACATGACATGATGAAGGAAGCAACAAACAGTTTGAAATTGGCACAGAAACGCATGAAGAAGTATGCTGATCGGAACAGACGTCCATTGGAATTCAAGGTGGGCAACAAGGTGTTATTGAAGCTTACTCCACAAATCTGGAAAAATATTGATACACGGGTAAGACATAGAGCATTGGTTTCAAGGTATGATGGTCCCTTTGAAGTGATTGAAAAGGTGGGCGAAGTTGCTTACCAGTTGAAGCTGCCGGACAGAATGAAGATACACCCCACTTTCCATGTGAGTTACTTGAGGCCTTATGTGGAAGATCCTGAAGATCCGGATAGGCACAAAAAGATCAAGAGAGCTCCTCCTGAAGTGCTCACTCAGATTGAGGATGAGATCGAAAATATTCTGGACCACCGGGTACTTGGGATGCACAAGAAGAACAGACAGACAGAGTTTTGATTCAATGGAAAGGCAAGCCCGAGGCAGATGCAACTTGGGAGAAGGGGAATTCTTTATGGCAATTTGAAGATCAAATTGAGGACTGCTTGAAATCAGCCTCGACGAGGGCGTCGAGTTCAACTAGTGGGGGTGGTTTGTTAGCCCCTAATATTGAGCCATGACGTATGCCGGGAAGATTCTATGTCAAGGGCTTGTACATTGCCCCTTGGCATAGGTGTTGGCAAGCAATCTTCGGAGCTGGATGTGTGTCTAAGTCAGTACGTGGACTTAGACAAGTCAGCTAGGCAAGGTGCCTCGGGCGATGGCAAGGCAACCTTGATCTTGGGCAACAGCTAAGGCAAAGAAGGCGCATGGCACTTGGCTAAGGCATGCGTGCGGATCAGTGGGACGACTAAGTTCGTGGCTAAGACATGGTCACAAGCTTATGGGCGAGGCATGGTCCAAAAGACAAGGCAAGACAGGAAGCTAAGTGTGGGCAAAAAGCTGGAAAACAAGTGTGCAAGGAATGTGACTGAAGAAGTGTGCAAGGCATGTGCTGTGGAAGTTAAACTCATGTGCTTTGCACATGAGCAGTTGGCTAAGTTGCTGAAGATAAGACAATTTCGTGGGAAGAGTTTGAATTTGAATTCAAACTAGGTAGTTGGCTTATTTTTAGGACATGCATGTGCATGGCACATTGTTTTAACTGCCCATAACTGCAACTTTGTAAATCTGCCTATGGAAGCCCTATATATGTGTGTAAATTCGTTGGTCTAAGGCATGAGATGTTTTGTAAGACTTTCCAACAAGAGTCCTTTGTAATTCTGGGAGAATAATAAAGGTTGGGTGTTTTACCCGTACATGTGTGTGTGCTTACGTTTCTTAAAGTCTGTAAATTCGTCTAAGTCTAAAACAGTGAGCAGAAAAGTAAGGCTGAGTGGCTTGTGTATTGCTACTGCCGTGCAGTGTCAATAGTGCGAAAATTGGCCCTGTAACACCTACCACCCTAATGCTCGACCTCCACATGTTCCTATCAAGAGTCATGTCCTTGAAAATCTGAAGCCGCGCCATGTCCTGCCTGATCACCTTGCCCCAATACTTCTTAGGCCTCCCTCTACCTCTTCTCGTACCTGCCAAAGTCAACCGCTCACACCTTCTAACCGAAGCTTTTAGGATTCTCCTCCGCACGTGTCCGAACCATCTAAGCCGCGTTTCCCGCATCTTGTCATCCACGAGAGTCACGCCCACCCTCTCCCGAATATCTTCATTCCCAATCTTATCCAGTCTAGTGTTCCCACACATCCATCTCAACATCTTCATTTCTGCTACTTTCATCTTCTGGATATGTGAATTCTTGACTGGCCAACACTCAGCTCCATACAACATGGCCGGTCTAACTACCGCTCTATAGAACTTACCTATGAGTTTCACTGACACATTCTTGTCACACATGACTCCAGATGTTAACCTCCATTTCATCCACCCCACCCCAAATCCCCGTCGATCTCCCCATCTCCCTGGATAATTGACCCTAAGTACTTATAATTTTCTCTCTTGAGGATGACCTGTGAGTTAAGCCTGACTTCCACATCCACTTCCCCCGTGACGTCGCTGAAATTACATTCCACATATTTCGTCTTAGTCCTACTCAACTTGAAACCTTTAGACTCCAGGGCCTGCCTCCATACCTCCAGTCTCCCATTAACGCGTCTCGCGTCTCATCAATCAGAACTATATCATCAGTGAACAACATACACTATGGCACCTGTCCTTGGATATGGTGTGTCAGTGCGTCCATCGCTAGAGCAAATAAGAACGGGCTAAGTGAAGATCCTTGGTGTAACCCCATAACCACCGGAAAAGGCTCTGAGTCACCTCCCACAGTCCTAACCCGAGTCATAGCTCCATCATATATATATTCTTTATCGCCCTAATGTAAATCCACCAACACACCTTTCACCTCTAGACACCTCCAAAGGACGTCCCTAGAGACCTTGTCATACGCCTTCTCTAGGTCAATAAACACCATATGCAAATCCTTTTTCCTATCCCTGTGCAGTTCCACCAATCTCTTGATAAGGTGGATAGCTTCCGTAGTAGAACGACCCGGCATGAACCCGAACTGGTTTTTCGATATAGACACCGCCCTCCTTAGCCTCCCTTCCACCACCCTCTTCCAAACTTTCATGGTATGACTTAGTAACTTGATACCCCTATAGTTGTTACAATTCTAGATATCCCCTTTGTTCTTGTACAACGGAACCATTGTACTCCAACGCCACTCATCAGGAATCCTCTTTGCCCTGAAGATAACATTAAACAACCCAGTCAACCACTCCAAGCCTGCTCTACCCGCATATCTCCAAAACTCTACTGGAATCTCGTCTGGTCCGGCCGCTTTGCCCCGACTCATCTTACTCATCGCACCCATGACCTCCTCAACCTTAATGCGCCTACAATACCTAAAGTCTCGGTGACTCTCGGAGTGCCCCAATTTACCTAACACGATATTTTCATCCCCCTCTTTATTCAGAAGTTTATGAAAGTACGACTGCCATCTTTGCCTAATTTGGGCCTCTTCCATCAATACTCGATCCTCCACGTCTTTGATGCACCTCACTTGATCCCGGTCGCGAGACTTTTTTTCTCTCGCTTTAGCCAACCGAATTAACTTCTTGTCCCCACCTTTGACCCCAAGTTCCTCATAAAGCCGACCAAAAGCAGCAGTCTTAGCCTTTGTGACCGCTAATTTCGCCTCCTTCCTAGCCTCCTTATATCTTTCTCTGTTCGCTCTCCTCTGATCCTCGTCGGTGCTCTCTACTAACTTAATGTAAGCCGCTTTCTTGTCTTCCACTTTACCTTGGACCACGTCATTCCACCACCAATCGCCTCGGTGCCCTCCAAAGTAACCTTTCAAAACTCCCAACACCTCTCTTGCTGCCTCCCTTATACAGTCCGCCGTCGCCGTTCACATAGCGCTAGCGTCCCCACCACTCTTCCAGGCACCCATATTCGTCAGCCGCCTTTGCAATTCCTGCGCATTATCCTTAGACAAAGCTCCCCACCTGATCCTTGACTGACCCCGTAGAAACCTCCTCTTCTTCTTCAGCAAGATACCGGCTTCTTGAGGTCTCACTAGATATAGATCATACTAATCTTCGCAAGTCTAGCCACTTCACTGGAAGTGCTAGACTCCGATGCGTTTAGTTTCTTAGTTTTGTTTTTGTTCCCTTTATAATTTGGTGCAAGTAAATTGTTATACACCTTTTATGGAAGAAGAAAAATTAGACACTTGAAGAGAAAAATAATATAGACATACACATCAACAGTTTGATTAAAATGGCGAGAATGATGAACATTTGACAAGTGTAAGAAATACTGAATTTAAAAGTGATGATTGAGTAGCACTTGCTTCCCTCAATCTTTGATTAGTAAGATGCTTTTCTTTAACTAATTGAACAACACCTCGCATTCATTATTCGTGTGAATAATTTTTTTGCATAATTGACCATGGCTATGTATTCGTGGATTCCATTGCCCATCCAAAGAAAACAGTCTCCGCATCTTTTCTTTTTCTTCCTTCTGGTTGGAGTATAAAATATTCCATTGGTCCTTCCAACGACAACGAAAAAGAAAAGAAAGAAATACAAAAAATATATTTGTAAGGGGATTTGCATATATATTGAGTTTTGGGGTCCTTATTGAAGTTATACTTGTATTGCATCAAATATGCAAGTTTACTTGTTTTATTATCTACTTCAGACTTACTAGGTATGAAGTTAAAAAAAATCGCATATGAAGTTTCAATTGTAAGATGCACTTAAGACTTTTTTTTTAATTTAAAATGCAAAAATTGTATTTAAAATGCATTCAAGACATTATTGGTTTGAAGTGCAATTAATTTTTTTTTCATGCGCTTAACTCTTTTTAGTATAAAATACAAATTGTTCAGAAACAAAAACTTGTTCTTCGTATTTCGACAATCCAATACAAGATTCAATACCCAATTCTCTTCCAAATAAGCTCAAATTTGAAACATAACTTTCTAATATCATAAAAAAAAATCCCAACGTTTGCCAAAATAATAACAAATCTAACAAATCCATTTTGTAACTAAGAAGAAGAGGAAGAAATCCTAAGTAGTAACAAAGAGAGGAGCGCCACAAAAACTCACTAAAACTAAAACACCACAACTCACCTTAAAATTTGCTGGCAAATACCATATAAATTCACTGTCACCTTTTTTTTTTACAACAACTAAAAGAAAGGAAAAAAAAGGTGGAGGAAAAACCAGTCTGAAGTTATTTGTACTTTGGTTACTAAATAGAATTTTTAAATAATATCGGTATAAGTTAAATGGTGATGACCAAATAGGATGCCCGTAAAATTTTTTACGTTTGTAAAATTTAAAGTTTGAAAATGCAGAAGAATTTGAAATTTTGAAAACCAAAGTCCCAATAATAAGGTCACATTTGCTTAGGAGTTAGCAGAAATTCAGTAGTCGGGAAAAAACATAAGAATGTAATGCTTATTCACAAGGTCACAACTGTTTATGTTGTTTTCCCAAAATTAAAAAAACGTAGTAGTTTTGAAGATGGTCGAAATCATTTTTTTTAATTTTCTTAAAAAGCCTTACCATTTCGAGTTTCTAAATTTGGAAAACTGGGTTTGAAAATCGTATAGAAACAATAATAACATCGTCTTTTTCGTTTCATTTTCCTACTTTTTCAAAAATAGAAGACCTATATTCTCAAACTTAGCTGAACATCACCTAAATAAGGTGTTTGTATCAAATTATACTATTAGTTATATGATTAGTAATAAAAACGAAGGGAGGATGTGTATAATTAAGAAATTTAAAGTTAAAAATTTTACTTACTAAATATAATAAGATATTATTCTTTTTGGTACTTGTTTGACCAAAAAGTATGAAACCTTTTGTTAAATTAATTAAATAAGAAAGTGATGAGTAAACCATAGTTAAACATAATAAGTTCTAGATCTAATAGGTGCTTGGATACATAACGCAGAATGATTCTTAAACCGATTTAATGCAAATGGTATTAAATGATACTGTTATGAATAAGTGGAGGAACAATGATAAACAATAAATATATTAAATGACAATAAATGTAAATAGAGAATGATTCATCCAAATATTGAATGAGGTGGATAATTTTTCTCTTTGACAACGATGTAAGACAAATGGATATGAGAATATATGTGATTTTCTCGGATTGATGCTGGAATAAACGACAAATCAAATCCTTATAAAAAGGTAATACTTTGTATTGTCTCTCTAGTGTCAACTTTTCATAAAAGTTCTTATCAACTGGAATATTACATGTCTTTTGTCTTATCTCTTCTACTATTTATATGGGATACTCCCAAAAACCCTAAAAAGTACAACAGAAGGAATATTCAATGGAATATTCCCTTTGAAAGTTCCAAAGTTGTACTGGTCGTTACTTCACTTCCTACTACTCGACCTCGGCACTAATGGGCTACTCAACGGCTCAATCTTGTCAACACCCGATTGATCTCGACCTAGTCATCCGTGAGGAGCTGCAGTTCTCACACTTTAATTACCTCTTCACGCTGAATTTTCTCGGTCGGATTTTGACTAATACAGTTAGTTCCTCCACTTATTGATGTCGTAGACCTCAATGAGCGGACTTCATCAATCGCAATTTTGATAAATTCGGACGAGGAGGTCGAGTAATGGTGATCGCTGCCGAGATGATGACGTGTCGCTCCAAGAGATGCGGTCAATGAGGCTAGTTTAGAGTTACGTCACAGCGGCATGCGTCATCATTACACATCTTCCCGATACGTTGCATCATTCCTTGTGCCCCTGTCGTTTCGATTCTAGTGCTTTTGACGGTTGTTTGCATCGATTCGAGCGCCATTGTTTTCTATAAATAAGAAGGGGAAACCCTTTGGAGAAGACTTTACATTCTCTGATATTTTGAACCTGCACATTGTTTCTTCTTCTTCTTCCTGTGTTCATATTTTCTGCAACTTCCTCCATCACCACTTCTTCTATACTTTCAGCTCTATCGTATACATATCAGCAAAAGATGGCTAGCGCATCTTCTAACCCTGAGATGACCTCAAACCCAATTCAGTTGTCAGTGGCCATGCCCTCTAATGAAGGGGAGGCCATTGTTGTGGAGGATGAAAGCTTCCCTACTGTGGAATAAGTCATTCCTCGTAACTCAGGATCCAAGTCAGATTTTTTGAAGTTACCTGCGGATGAACCCGAGCCTATGAAATCCGAGATGGAAGCAACCCAAATTGCCACACTCAGGACTAAATATAGCATTCTCGCTCACATTGACCTGGTCCCAACTGGGAACGACGTGATCCAAGTTCATTATCCCGGGTATTGCGAGTTTTACGCATACCCGTTTCGAGTGGGTTACTCTCTCCCTCTTCCTCCGTTGGCGGAGGAGTTCTGTCGCTACTACGGCATCTGTCCGGCCCAACTCTCCCCTTACATTTATAAGCTCTTCCTCATGCTAACAAAGTCCACGGAGTTGGCTGGCTGTGGGATATCTTCCCACCATTTGTTGCATCTCTTTGCGCCAAGCTTTCACAGGGGCACGATGGTACATCTTCGTCACCGCGGGGCCAATGGGCTGGTGGCAGGAATGGACGATAAGGCGAATCATCGATTTTGGGTCAACTTCTTTTTCATTAAAATCGAGCACGTGGTGGAGAGCCCCAGTGGATTCCCTGAGGCGTGGAACTTTGCCTGTAGGTGTTTTCACTAATTGAAGTATGTTTCCTTCTTTTTTTGTGACTTGATCGTTCTTTTTTATTTTCATGTAGCCGAGAAGCATCCTCCTACATTGGATGCCGATATTCATGAATGGGTGTCCCAAATATTTCCCCACATGGTGGGGATCCGCGAATGGTCGTCATTCAATAAGAAATTTGGACCTAAGCCTTCTTCGACCGGTAAGCCAGGATCCGATCTTTAACTACTTCGACCTCAATACTGTCATTTTTTTACTTAAGCAATTTTCTCTTTATCGTTAGGTCGGAGAGCTCTGAAAAAGTCGAAGGCTCCCGTTCCCGCTTTTTGCCAGCCGGGTGCCTCGACCGAGTTGCTGCTCGCTTCGACTGCGGGCGAGCCTGTACAAACCACTTCTTCTCAGACTCCGGCTACGCGCAGGCCTGGCCGTCGGGCTACTGCCCCATCGGCGGAGACTCCAGCCTTCCCAGTATTGCATCTAGTAGACGAGTCTTCACCGGGTGAGGAGGAAGTGGCTCTGTTGAAAAGTCGGAGAGTGGAGGTTGGCAGTGTGGTTACGTAGAACGAAGAGCCAACGACGGGCAATCACGAGTGGTCCATGGCCGCACCCGAGAGTGGTGCTGTTTTGGGCATGGAATCTGTGCCCCTTCAGTTGAGAAGATTGTTCCCTTGCCAGAGGTCACCGTGGAAAGAAGGAAATCAGAGGCAGCAGAGGTCTCCATGGAAGAAGGGCGTCCAGAGGCAGTGGAGGTCGTATCTTCGTCCACCGAGGGGAAAGGAAAGAATGTGGTCAAATGATGGGTCCGATTACGACATAGACCCCAAGGAGGTATGGATGTTCGATGAGGGGTTCACTCAGGTAGAGGTGACAACGGAGGGATCTACCCGAAACATCGTCATTCCCTTAGACTATAATTTCTAACAACCTCAGAGAGCGTGGTCCCTTCTTTGGTTCCCTTTTGCACTGGCACCGAGAATAGAACCTTACAGACATTTAAAGATGCCGACCTATCGTTAGGAATCTCCGGAACGACCCTGGGAGTAAGTTTTTTCCCTTTCGTATTCTCGTATATTTTCTTCTTTTCTTTACCTTGTTCGTCTTTGCTGGCTACTTTTTACCTGTTTACCAGACTCTCATTCTGGAGATCGAGTGTGCCTGCAGAGAAGAGAAGATGCAGGCTCTCTTTAAAAGAATGGAGTCCAAGTATAGGGAGTATCGTACCAAGCATCGCATGTTGTGCTGCTTACTCGGTGTGGATGGTGAGTTCCTCAGGGATGAGTTGAAGCAGAAGAACGATGAGCTCGTGAGAGTCATCGGTAAGTGTAGCGAGCTCGAAGGAGCATTGAGAGTCAAGGAGGACGAGCTCGAGGTGAGCAAAGGGATTGTGGACGAGTGCGTCGACCTTCAGGCTCAGGTGGCTTCCCTTCGGGCTGAGCTTGAGCAGATCTCAGCTAGAGCCAACAGATTGAGTGATGAGTTGGCCAGAAAAGCAGCGGAGTTGGGAGAGCCGAGGAAGCTAGGACGACAGCTTTGGGAGAAGCGGCGGCATTAGAGGATTCCATATGTGTCCTTAGATTAGAGCGGGCAAATGAAGCAAAGACGGTTGCGCTTAAGGAGGCGAGACTTGACGAAGAGATTGTGGTCTAGATACAGAGGTTTCAAACTTGAACGAGCAGATTGCCGTCCTTAAGGCCGAAAAGGAGCAGACTGGCGCAACCGTCTTCATCCTATGTTTCTACTTATCCCGATGTTCCACGAGATTTGTACGAGAAGTGGATTCATGTTGGGGCTCACCTAGACATATTCAGGGGCTTGATGGCGGTCGGGAAAGTTTCTGAGGCGGTATTTGAGGATGCTCGTGTTAAGGCACGTGCAACTTGGGATGCGTGTGGCTACGATCCCGGTATGCCCAGGGAGGGTGATGATGAAGACGATTTAGACGGGATTGAGCTAGGTACTTGGTATGATGATGATTACTCTGATGGAAAGGGCGTTGGTGGTGATGACGATGAGGGTGATGCTGCCGAGTAATGTATTTGTTTTGGACTCTTGTTCTTTTTTCTTTTATTTTGTGGGCATTTGTTCGGCCCTTGTAAGATACCTTTTGGAATGATACTTTTGATGTCCATTTATGAGTTGCTTGTTTTCCCTTCGAATGTTTTCCTCAATTTCCTGCTTTGATTACAATTCGAGTTAGGCCGATTGTAAGTTGAGCTCATGCAAGGTCGAATCGTTGCTCAATTAATTCGAGTTAAGTCGCATGCAAATGTCTTAATTAATTCGAGCGAGGTTGAATACGATTCGATTCGAGCAAGGTTGAATATTGACTCCTAATTAATTCAAACGAGGTCGAATGTAAGTCTATTCGAGAAAGGTTGAATGTTGGATTGTAATTAGTTCGAACGAGGTCGAATATGAGTCGATTCGAGCGAGGTCGAATGTCGACTTTTAATTAATTCGAACGAGGTCGAATAAGAGTCGATTCGAGCGAGGTCGAGTATCGATGTTTAATTAATTCAAATGAGGTCAAACGTGAGTCGATTTGAGCAAGGTCGAATGTTGACTTTTAATTGATTCGAACGAGGTCGAATGTAAGTTGATTTGAGCAAGGTCGAATGTTGACTTTTAGTTGATTCGAACGAGATCGAACGAGATTTGATTCGAGCGATATCAAATTTTACTCATGATTAATTTGAACGAGGTCGAATGTTACTCGTGATTAATTTGAATGAGGTTTAACATTATTTCCTGGATTTGCGTAATGTTTAAACTTGGCGGGACATGTGAACATCGTATGTTTGCATATTTCGCTTTTTTTATACATTCATTGGAGAAGTTTACATGTTTTTGCTCTGCTTATACATACGTTGGAGAAGTCCCGGTCTATCTAGTCCCTTCATTGGTCAACCTGGAGAAGTAGTTGAGAGTTCGAGCGATGAACTTGTACTTTACTTTGAGATGACCTCTCCATCGCCTTGTTAAAAACCTCCCCGATAAAACCCAATCGGGACAAAAATCGGGTAAGGGAAAAAGAGTACGACTCAGAGGACGCCTGTCCTTAGAAGTTAAAGTATTTTACATGGGCAACGTTTCAATTGTTTGGTAGTAGTTTTTCTTCCATTGTTTCCAGTTGGAACGACACTTTGCTTACTGCCGCCGTGATTTTGTATGGGCCGTCCCAATTGGTCCTCAGTTTGCCTTCCCGTTGATCCTTGCTCGCCTGTGTTTTGGCCTTGAGTACATAGTCCTCGACTTTGAGTGGCCTGACCTTGGCTTTTTTGTTATAGTACCGCTCCGCCTGTTGTTTTTGGGCTACCATTATTATGTAACCATGTCTCTTCGTTCTTCAGATTCGTCGAGGTCTTGCCTTCTACTTTTATCATTGCTTGGCCCACTCTCATTTGAATATCTTAGACTTAGTTCTCCGACCTCGACCAGTATCACTGCATCAGTCCCATAGACTAGTGAGTACGGCGTTTCCCCTGTGCTTATCTTTGGAGTAGTGCGATATGCCCATAGTACTTCTGGCAGCAACTCCGGCAATAGTCCCTTGGAGTTCTCGAACTTCTTCTTCATGCTGTTAAATATCAAATAGTTGGAGGACTCCGCTTGCCCGTTACCTGCAGGGTGATATGGCGTGGAGAGTATTCTTTTTATGCGCCCTTTTTCAAAGAACTCGACGACTTTCTTTCCTATGAATTGGGGTCCGTTGTCACAACTGATATCTTTGGGTATGCCGAAGCGGCATACGATGTTCCTCCATACAAAGGCGATCACTTCTTGTTTGAGTATTTGAGCGAACGCACCTGCTTCCACCCACTTAGAAAAGTAGTCAGTTAAAACTAAAAGAAATCGCACATTACCTCGTCCTGCGGGGAGGGGGGCGACGATATCCATTCCCCATTTGATGAAAGGCCAATGCGATGTGACTGAGTGGAGGTCCTCGCCTGCTTGGTGGTGTTGATACCCAATTTTTCCTCAAACTATTTTAAAATTGCATATATACCTTCAAAAAATATGCTTTCATAGCAGTTGGTATTTTTCTATAATTTTACCATATTTTTATTAATTTATTTTAATTCATCCAGTGTTTTTATTTCTAATAATCAATTACAAAATCCTATTACAAATAATTTCAAAAGCATTTCTTGATTTAATGTATTATTTCTGGTCTTATTAAGACCAAATTATTTCACAATTAGCCAAATTGGCACTCTTTGGCTATAATTGCAATAACTTTGTAATTATAGCCTAATCATATGTTTTATACTATTTTTATCCAATAATTAGTCGTTTGCATTTTTTAATACTTATTAATCATTGTAATTTAATTTACTAAGCATCAATTTAATTTTTTACAATTATCATCTATTTTATAATTGGGTATATAATAGTTATCCACTTTTACTTAAGTTCTAGCCTAATTAAAATCTGATCCATAACCCATTTAATCAACCCAATACCCACACCCTAGTCTTTACAACTACCCGGCCCAAACCTAAATCCCATCCTAACAGTTGATCAAAATTGATCAACGGTCCGGATTTAACCTTACCAAATTAAGACCTAGTGACTACCCCCCATATCATTAAACTCAGCCATATCTCTCAACTCTCTCATCTCTCTCTCTAAAACGCTCCACCTGCTGAGCCTGTTTCCCCCCTTCTCCGGCCGTCTCCTTGCCGGAATCTATGGTGGTCTCACCACCTACCAGACTTATGGATCCCCCCTTGAACGTGTGTCACTGTTTTGAGGCCTTCAAGTGAACCAGAGGCGGTTCACTCACCTCTACGATCTCATGCCATTTTTTCGGCCACCCATGGTCGTTCGAGTAAGATCTACCACTTTCCGGCTAAAAGCGGTAATATCTTTGAGTTTTCTTCTTCCTTTCTGGGTTCTTTTGGAAACCCTAACTTTAAAACCTCCGATTTATTTAAATCTGTAACAAATCTGCGTATATTATGAGGTTTTTACATGTTTTCTTCAAAGATCTTTTCGTTTCCTGAAACGATTCTTCACTTTTCAAAACAAGGGTTTCAAGATCCTTTTTAAAAACAGTTCTTTTCCTAATTTCCTAGCATTATCTTGTGATTTTTACCATGTTTAAACATCATATGAGCTTTTTCCTTTGCTTGATTCCTCTGTTGTTAAAAGCCCCAAATTTCTGGGTTCAATCTGTGAGTCCGAGTTTATTTTGCAGTATTGTTTACCTGTTCTAGCATGCTACTATACTTTCGTGTATATTCTATGTGTTCTTGTGATTTCTTGATCTATAATCACTGTTAGGGTTTCTGATTCTTTGTCGCTTATGCCTAAACCATGCTTTTCTAACTGGTTCCTTTAATTACCTGCTATTTTCTGGGATGAATCCCTAATTTGATGATTAGGGTTTTTGATTTTTGCTTAGTATATGATACTCCGTTCAAATTGATATTGTTTTAGCATTTTGAATCTCTGAATAAGTATGTTTAGTGCTTTATTGATTCAGACTTTTTACTGATTTTCGAGTATTTCCCTAAAATTGTGATATTTTACTTTGAATAATATTGATTGCCTGACTTTGAGTATTTTCCTTATTTGTGTGATATTTTCCTTAATTGATACTAATTCCCTGTGATTGGAACCTCATTCGAGGGATCTCTTACTGATTTCCAGAATTAAATTATATTCTGCCTTATTTCTGAGAATAAACCTGTTGTCAAATTAATTTTTATGCACTTTTCTTAATTAGGATATTCTGTATTTAGTCTTAATCAAATGCTCTATACCTTTACTACTACTTATATGTTAAAATCAGCTTCTCAATTGATTTCTTTCCCTGTTTATCACTGTTTGTTACCGTTGAACATTCACTCCTTAATTAAAGGGAGTACTTATATTAATTGGATTCTAATTAGAGTTTATTTCTATAATTATGATGAACTATTACTTGTTACCTTATTTGCTACCTGCTTTCATACTATATATACTCTCCGCTCTTCATTAACAAAGACGAACACACACACACAAGCATACTCATTGCTCTCTCTTACTTTCCTACACATTCTCTATTGCTTCTCTTATTGACTACTGGCTACTCAGTTGGCTGAAAGTCAAGACTGAGTAACTTATTACTGTTTTACTGCTCTATTTGCTCTACTACTCTACCGCTTTGCACACTACTGTTCTATTCTCTCAATCTTGACCGGTATGTTTTCTATTTGATTTACAGCATCCAAGACAACATCGTATTGCACTTTCTCTTATTCCTTTTGTGCTTCTACTTGTGGTTTTACTGTTTACCTTGTAACTAGAATATCTATTCTGTCTATGTGATTTCCTTTCCCCTTATTTCAGCATGTCTACTGGTCCTCCTATTTGTTAGTTACAATTCTGCCCTATCCCCTGACCCAGTACATGATAAGCATGTAGTTCTGAACATAGTGTGTACTCTAACACCCCTTCAACCTGACGCTATTTGGATCCTTATATGAATCCTTGTAAAGGATTATGCTATGACAATTTAGGTCTTGTAATACTTTTCTAAGGCCTACTTGCGTGCATGCCTGTTCCTATGTGCTTCATACTTGTCCTCGATCCCTCATCTACCTGCTTATGGTTGTTGAACTTGTCTTAATTCATGTTTATTGTTCTATGTGTGATGTTTGAGTATGTTGGTTGTGCTACTGCCTTACCCTTTTCAAGATAATTTTCATTAAACCTCTCTTTTTTCTCAAAACTATTTTAAAACTGTTCTTACTCACTATGATCACTCTCACTGTACTCTTAGATCATTAAGTTCTGCCCTCTCTATGTGAGCATTGCTTTGGGACCCTTGAGCTCCCTCTCAACTTTGACACACAAAGGATGGCCATTCCACACTACACTTACTTAGTATGGTTATGGAAATCTGGGTGTGAGCACTGCCCGGGATCCTTTGAGATCCTTAAGGAACTCTGACACACTTGGATTATATGAAAGGCATTGAACATCAGTGGCATTGAGGGATTCTGGAGATTCTGGGCCTATCAGTAGGCTCCCTATAGTATAACTTCTTCTTTTCATTATTCAGTTATGTAATTCATGCAAATGGCCTGTAATAATTGTTGTAAACAACTCTTTGGCGATGGACAGTGAAAAGGGAAGGGTAAATATGCATGCTATAGCTATTAGAGGGTGGAAGCCATGCTATTAGGTTTTATTCCCTACTTGTGCAATAGAAACCATGCTTAGGACTCATATATGCAAGATCATGCATTAGAGACCATGTTCCCTAGGTCTTACACTTACTGTTTTTAGCATCAATTGGCATCTCATTTCGAAAGTCCTGTGTTAAAATGTGTTAATAACCAGTACTTTACAATCATGCTCTACGCTGCCATGTACACTTAGAGATCCTGTTTAGGATAAACAACACTAATAAACTTGTCATGTATACATCTCCTGAACCATGTTTAAACAATGCAATATTTGTGCATTTAGAGATCATGTTTAGGATTCTGATTCTGCATCATTCTGCATCTCTGTGCACTAGATACCATGTCCTTAAGATTTCATCTTACTCGTTTAAATACACCTACTGATGCATGAAAAGGAATAATACAACTTCACTCAGTTTCTTTAAAACAACTGACAACAATTCTGTGTTCTCAAACAATCTAGAACAACATGTGTAGTTAATAATTTGCAACAATCCTTCTAACAATTCAGATAATTAGTGACACTATCCCCTGCCTAGGCAAGTCTTAGGTAATCAGCCATAAAGAAATAAAACCAGAACTGTCCTTTGTGATTAGTGTTCAACTGTCAGCATGTTTAAAACCAGTAGGCAAGCCTGATTCGGACTTCCTCTCTGAGTTATATAATAAATTTGTCTTTGTGTTATCACTTAGATACCATGCTTAGGATCTGAACTTGAATCTGGACCTTAATTGTGTATGAGTCATGATGTTTATGTGTACTATGTGTGGAGGTACTTGAGCCTTTTCCTGTTTGTATGTTTATCCCCCTTAATTGTAGTCCTATATGTTTATTGTTTGTCGCTTAGTGTTTTGCCTTTAAACCTGAGGGTCTGCCTAGCATCTCCCTTTAGGATATGAGTCCTAATTTCCTTCGGGACTGATAGGAAGGGACGGGTAACATCATGCAATAGAGGTCGAGACCAACACTCGATTTAGTTACTTTCACGGCGTGGTTAAGGGTAGAATATGGATATAATGACCGGTACGCTAATACCACGTGTAGCCCCTCTTTGAGGAGTGATTACCGGGTATTATACTGATGTGATCCATATTATTATAAACCTAGGATACTCTTTATATGCTTAGATCGTAATCCTTTCAAAATCTAACCTTCTTTACTATTTTTAAACATCTGCATGCTTAAGACTTAAATCCCCTCTTATTCAGCCTTTATTTGTTTGTTTGCTAAGCCATACAAATTCATAAAATTTGTTTGGCCGGGAACCACACTTGTGGATCCTGAGGGGTGCCTAACACATTCCCCTTATGATAATTTCAAGCCCTTACCCTATCTCTGGTTAACAATGTAGTTGTAAATGAACCCCTTTGGTATCCTAACGCACCTTTAAAAATCGTTAGGTGGCGACTCTCAAAAACACAAACCCCTTTCCCAAAAGGAAAGAGTTGTCTCAACCGAATGTCGTAAACCCGATCTCCGCGAGGAAAGAGAGGGCTCGACAGCATGGCGACTCTGCTGGGGAGTTCAGGATTTTACCATTTTCAAATTGCTCTGTGAATTTGTACCTCTTCCTATTTCCCTTATGTGCAATTACTTGTCTATTTCTTTAAGCATTTATTTTTTTTCTTCAAAAGTAACTGACATGTTTTTTCTATTTCCTTCCTTTATAACCGCTTTTAAATTATAAACTGTTGTATTTACTGTTTTCCTAACATGCAAATACATGACAACATGTTTTTAATGCTTATTTATTATTGCATAATCATGCTCAACATTCATACTCCACTCGTGCCAAACAAAATACTATAGCAACGCTTGATGAGTGGTTGCGCTCTTCCTATATTATTACCCCCTAAATTTGAAAAGGCTTATTTGCGGTAAAACTAGTCGATCAGCGGTGCATTCGACGGTTCCGTGCCTTTCCCCCTTGAATCGTCCGCTTGAGGGTTCCAGTCTAAAACCCCATAGAAACCTTACTACGTTATGTTGTTTCATGCATCATGGTCAAACCTAGCCAGGCTAAAGTGTGGTCCGCACGATAGCTTTTAAGATTGCCTTATCCAAAAGTCTACTGGGTTTCCCTAAACCCAAATGGACATCATCACGTTCTGTGCATTTATTTGGAGAACTAAGTGCTTTATACTAATTGTTGATGCTAAATAGTCGAGTTTGGTGGGGGTAAGGGCCTAACCTTGTTTGCCTTGTAGAAAAATAAGTCACGAAGTCCCCAAATTTGGCATGGTCTCCAATATCCCTCCAAGATTGCTAAGTTGGTGGGAAGATTTACATTCTAGTGACAAAACTCTCGTCAGAAAATACTTGGGCAATCTACCATCTCTCCTAGAAATCCATACTAACAACATGATAATAGAGGTTGCTACCCTGTTCTGGGATTGTGAAAGGTCTGTGTTCCGCTTTGGGGACATTGAAATGACACCTTTGCTGGAGGAAATAGGAGGACTGACTGGCCTAGTATGGTAAACCCCGGGGTTGCTAATGCCTAAGAACCGCATATGCAAAGGTTTCCTCAAAATGATGGGTCTGAAGAAGAATGCAGAATCGGTATGCTTAAATAAGTCACACATCCCTTTTGACTACTTGTATGAAAGGTACGGTCACAACAAATCATACCGTACCTACCATGACGAGTTTTCCATCACATCCTTGGGACACATCCATCGTAGAGTATTCGTCTTCATGTTTTGCTTCTTGGGTCTGCTTGTGTTCCCATTAAAGAAGGAGAGAATCCACTAGACTGGCCTTGGTAACCAAGACAATAATGGAAGGAATTGGTGGGCAAAAATTCATCATTGTGCCCATGATCATTGCAGACATATATCGAGCCTTGGAAAAGTGTCAACGAGGGGAAAAACACTTCGAAGGCTGCAATCTACTACTTCAGCTTTGGCTCATGGAACATCTCCAAAAGGGAGAATACCGACAATAAATTCATCAAAGAGTTTGGGATGAACACATCGATTTCCACCATCCAAAGCGAATGAATTACATCCCCGACATGTTTGCTCAGCCTGATAATGCCAGAGGAAGGGTCAAGCCTTTGATAATCTGACTGAAGAACAGGTTCAGTGGATGTTCGAGTGGTTTTCGACAGAGGAGTTCATCGCCCGTTCCAGAGATGCACCATTCCTAATACTAATTGGTCTAAGAGGAACATACCCTTACGTCCCTCTTCGAGTTATGAGGCAAGCGGGTAGGAAGCAAGTCATAACCAGGGTCGACAAAATGAGCCATCTTCGAGCTGACTTCCAAAATGACGATAGTCCTCACAATTTCCAAGCCCAGCACATGTGGCACTACAAGATTGTAATGGAGAAGGACACTATCGAGCCAGATAAATATCATGCCGGTTGTACCCCTTTCTATCCTGGTTGGTTGGCAGAAAATTAGGGTGGTCTGAGCGAGCCAGGGTTCGTTCAGGGCCACAGGGTTATAGATGAAAAGGCCGAGGCACAAGTCAAAAACAACCAGCTGCGCAAGAGGATCCGTGAGTGTGAGGATGACCACCGCGAAATACATGAGTCTAGCAAGAAACTGATCGAGGAATAGAAGGATATGGCTATCAGCACCAACAAAAGGTTAGGGTATTTGGAGCGAGGCATAGTGGAGCTAGAGGAAAAATTTCTCAAAAGGATTTAAGACTATTGATGCGAGACTAAATTGCATAGTTTAACATGTGATAAACCTTACATTTTATGCGCATTAATGATAAAAATACACTCGTTATGTGCTTAATGGAGTTTATTTTATGTGTAGGTGAATTGGAGATGGAAACGGAGCTAAAGGGATGCAAATACGTCGAAAATACGCAAAAGGAGACGCCCGGGCGATAGCCGGGCGTTTTCCCCCTAAAGCCTGGCACCCCCTGGCGTTAGGGGGGCGTTTGCCCCATAAATCCTGGCCCGCCTGGCATTAGGGGG
>ML371973.1:0-67735 GCA_005239525.1 Nicotiana knightiana | reverse complement strand
AAAGAGATCACTAGGTTATGCCAGTGTCAGGAAGTGATCAACAGGTTATGCTGTTGTCAAGAATAGATCACCAGGTTATGCCGGTGTCTGGAAAGGTCAACAGGTTATGCTATTGCCTGAAAAAGAGATCACTGGGTAATGCCAGTGTCTGGAAAGGTAAATAGGTTATGCTGTTGCCTGGGGAAAAGAGACCACTGGGTTATGCCAGTGTCAGGAAGTGATCAACAGGTTATGCTGTTGTCAAGAAAAGATCACCAGGTTACGACGGTGTCTGGAAAGGTTAACATGCTATGCTGTTGCCTGAAAAAGAGATCACTGGGTTATGCCAGTGTCAGGAAGTGATCAACAGGTTATGCTGTTGTCGGGAAAAGAAAAGATCACAAGGTTATGCTGGTGTCTAGAAAGGTCAACAAGTTATGCTGTTGCTTGGGGAAAAGAGATCACTGGGTTATGCCAATGTCAGGAAGTGATCAACGGGTTATGCCATTGTCATGAAAAGAAAAGATCACCAGGTTATGCTGGTGTCTGGAAAGGTCATCAGGTTATGCTGTTGCCTGGGAAAAAGAGATCACTGGGTTATGCCAGTGTCAGGAAATGATCAACAGGTTATGCTGTTGTCAAGAAAAGAAAAGATCACCAGGTTATGTTGGTGTGTTCTAGGGAGTGGGACCCTTTGTTGGTATCAACTAAGGAATAGAATGTCCTTGGTTGGAAAAGGTTTGGCTAGAGATTGGGGACCCTATGCTGCTTTAGGTTTGAATCATTTTCAACTTCATTTCTTATTTTTCTTTTTCTTTTTTTTATTTTTTTATTCTCATGCATGCGAGAAAGGATTTTTTGGAGCAAACTTCCCTTTTTGGGGTCAATGCTGCGGAGCTCATTCTAGCCCTCGAGCAATTTTCCTCAGTTGAACATGCTTTTGTACGGTTGATTTTGAGTTGCACCTGTTTCTTATTTCAACAAAGAACACTTTGTTAGTTAGAAACGGTGGTTGGTTTTGCGGCCTTGATTATTTCAACTGCTTGATCTCGACTCTTTTGACGAAGATCTCAACCACTTGCTTGCTTGCTGGGGACTGGGTTTCATTTCGAAACCCTGGGACCCTAGCTTTCCAGATTTTACCATGGCGATCGGTCACGTGGGACCCAATATTTTGACTTTATTTTGCCTTTGTAGGCCTTTCCCTTGCTTTTTCTTTTGGATTTTCAGAGTATCGGGGGTAGTTCTGGCCCCTCAAATTTTGCTGCAATGGTTAGTCGCGTGGGTGTTCACAGCTNATAATTTTTAGGAGTAATTTCCATGCGGGGCAAAAATTGGGTGTTCACAGCTGCCCCTCTTTGCTCGAGAACATGAAGAGTTTTCGGGCAAAGATAAAGTGAGCAACTACGAGCAATTTTTTCCCATTTGGTACTCCATTTGGAAGCATTTTAAAAACGTTTGACCGAACCTTGCTTCAGAGGTTGCCTACATATCCTTGGATATAAAGGAATCAAGTCGGTGAAGTTCTGGAAGTTTTGGTAGATGGGACTACCGGAAAGCTGTGATTTCGCTGCTATTGCCGCTGCTTACTGCTTTCTGAGCTCCTTATTACACCAAAATCAAAATGAAAAAGACTAAACTAGCCTATCAGCTACGAGTTACAAAATTCCTATCTACAAGTCTTCTGAAGTTTGATCTTGAGTCTTGGTTGTTTCTTCAAGCAGACTCTGATCTGAATATTGATGCTCGTTAGCTGTATGTGCTGGTTCAACCTTCTTCAGCTTTTCGGATCAAGAAGGGGTATGCGTAGCTTGTGACTTCAACCTTGTCTTGAGCAGTCTATATCATTTCTGCTTCTGCACCTTGGGTTTGGTCTTCTCTTTTTCTTCTTTTCTTTATTCTGGATCAAAACTTATTCTTTTGGTCGTCTTGAGTCCATTGTAATCTGCGCAAAATCAAAACAGACGAACGGAATTTTCTGCCCCAGTTTTCACTAGGAAAATTTTGTGAGTTATTGTAACGAAATCTATGCTACTTCATTATTGAAAGCAATGAAAAGTCAGGAATGGTGTACCCGGAGTTATTGTAGACTAGGGAGTGGATACCCTATGCCTAAAAAGTAAAATCAACTAGGGATTGGAGACCCTATGTTGGAAAAGATCGACGGGTTATGCTATCGTCAAGAAAAGATCACCGGGTTATGCCAGTTCTGGGGGGGAGGATCAACGGGTTATGCCGTTGTCAAGAAAGAGATCACCAGGTTATGCTGGTGTCTGGAAAGGTCAATAAGTTATGTTGTTTCCTGGGAAAAAGAGATCACTAGGTTATGCCAGTGTCAGGAAGCAATCAACAGGTTATGCTGTTGCCAGAAAAAGATCACCAGGTTATGCCGGTGTCTGAAAAGGTCAACAGGTTATGTTGTTGCCTGGGGAAAAGAGATCACTGGGTTATGCCAGTGTCAGGAAGTGATCAACAGGTTATACTGTTGTCAAGAAAAGATCACCAGGTTATGCCGGTGTCTGGAAAGGTCAACAGGTTATGCTGTTGCCTGAAAAATAGATCACTGGGTGTCTGGAAAGGTCAACAGGTTTTGCTGTTTCCGGGGGAAAAAAGATCACTGGGTTATGCCAGTGTTAGAAAGTGATCAACAGGTTATGCTGTTGTCAGAAAAAGATCACCAGGTTATGCCGGTGTCTGGAAAGGTCCACAGGTTATGCTGTCGCCTGAAAAAGAGATCACTGGGTTATGCCAGTGTCTGGAGATGATCAACAAGTTATGCTGTTGTCAGGAAAAGAAAAGATCACCAGGTTATGCTGGTGTCTGGAAAGGTCCACAGGTTATGCTGTTGCCAGGGGAAAAGAGATCAATAGGTTATGCCAGTGTCAGGAAGCGATCAACAAGTTATGTTGTTGTCAAAAAAAGATCATCAGGTTATGCCGGTGTCTGGAAAGGTCAACAGGTTATGCTGTTGCCTGGGAAAAAGAGATCACTAGGTTATGCCAGTGTCAGGAAGTGATCAACAGGTTATGCTGTTGTCAAGAAAAGATCACCAGGTTATGCCGGTGTCTGGAAAGGCCAACAGGTTATGCTATTTCCTGAAAAAGAGATCACTGGGTAATGCCAGTGTCTGGAAAGGTAAATAGGTTATGCTGTTGCCTGGGGAAAAGAGACCACTGGGTTATGCCAGTGTCAGGAAGTGATCAACAAGTTATGCTGTTGTCAAGAAAAGATCACCAGGTTATGACGGTGTCTGGAAAGGTCNAAGGTTATGCTGGTGTCTAGAAAGGTCAACAGGTTATGCTGTTGCTTGGGGAAAAGAGATCACTGGGTTATGCCAATGTCAGGAAGTGATCAACGGGTGATGCCGTTGTCATGAAAAGAAAAGATCACCAGGTTATGCTGGTGTCTGGAAAGGTCATCAGGTTATGCTGTTTCCTGGGAAAAAGAGATCACTGGGTTATGCCAGTGTCAGGAAATGATCAACAGGTTATGCTGTTGTTAAGAAAAGAAAAGATCACCAGGTTATGTTGGTGTGTTCTAGGAAGTGGGACCCTTTGTTGGTATCAACTAAGGAATGAAATATCCTTGGTTGGAAAAGGTTTGGCTAGGGATTGGGGACCCTATGCTGCTTTAGGTTTGAATCATTTTCAACTTCATTTCTTATTTTTCTTTTTCTTTTTTTTATTTTTTTATTCTCATGCATGCGGGAAAGGATTTTTTGGAGGAAACTTCCCTTTTTGGGGTCAATGCTGTAGAGCTCCTTCTAGCCCTCGAGCAATTTTCCTCAGTTGAACATGCTTTTGTACGGTTGATTTTGAGTTGCACCTGTTTCTTATTTCAACAAAGAACACTTTGTTAGTTAGAAACGGTGGTTGGTTTTGCGGCCTTGATTATTTCAACTGCTTGATCTCGACTCTTTTGATGAAGATCTCAACCACTTGCTTGCTTGCTGGGAACTGGGTTTCATTTCGAAACCCTGGGACCCTAGCTTTCCAGATTTTACTATGGCGATCGGTCACGTGGGACCCAATATTTTGACTTTATTTTGCCTTTGTAGGCCTTTCCCTTGCTTTTTCTTTTTGATTTCCAGAGTATCGGGGGGAGTTCTGGCCCTTCAAATTTCTGCAATGGTTTGTCGCGTGGGTCTTAACCTTTCCAACTTTATTTCGCCTTTATCGGCCTTTCATTTATGATTTTTCCCTCAACTTTAGCCTTAGGGAATTTGGAGTATTTTGTCTTTTCAGACCTTGCCCATATGGTTAGCCACGTGGGACTCAACTTTTCAACTTCATTCGTCTTTATAGGCACTTGAATTTGGTTTTCTCCTTTCAAGGGTTTTGAGTTTGAAGCATCGGCCGCTATGGCCAGTCGAGATCGACTTGATGCCCCTGACGAGGCTGGCTGCCTTTTGCATATTAGCCCGTGTCAAATGAGATCCCTGTAAATCAGTCTTTCCATCCTTTCTTTGTCTTATTTCAGGAATAGAGTTAGACCGAAAGGGATTGAAAAACAAAAATGACAGAATGGATAATTAATTTAAACGAGAGGTATCCCTTTCGGAGAAAGGAAGGAAGGACTTATCTGGAGTGCATGCAGACTTCAATGAACATGACATGCCTTTTGGACTGGATGCCTGATCCATGTAAACCGTCCGACTCTCAGACATTCATCACAACTATCACCTTGAGATCGAGAAACCTTACCCCGGACTGTGTCCATGTCAGTGACCCATTATCCTTTTCGATCAGTGGCGCCCTTTGCGGGTTTTCACCAACTGACCTCTCTCATTTATCTTCTGACCATTGCCTTGTAGTGATTTTTGCGATTTTTCACTAACAAGACTCCCTCATTTTTAATATCTCTGCTTACTGTCGCCTCACGGTGCCCGTGTGGGTTTTCACCGATAAGACTCTCTCATTTTATTTCTCTCATTTACTTGCACCAGATCCGACATCTGCATCCTCCAACTTTAGACATCTTTGCCGATTGATCGGAAGGACTTGAACAGGGTTTTGGGTAGAAAGAATTTGGATTGAGTTACAACTTTGGAACTTTTTTAGGTGAAAACATAACATTTTCCCCAGCTTAAACTCTTGGGGAAATGTGGAATTTTATTTTGGTGTGACTACGTATCCTTTCGGAATCAAGTCAAACGTAGTTCAGGGAAACATTTTTGTTTTTGTTTTGTTTTTCCTCTGTTTTTTTTTTGTCTTCTCTTTCTTTTGTTTCCTTGTTCTCTCTTTTTTTTGCATTTCATCATCATTTTTTTGCTTCTTTTTCCTCTTTATTTTTTCATTTTTATATCAATCAATATTTTTTTTGTTTTTTTTGTTTTCCAATAACACTTTCGGGTTCCAAAGAGGGTAATTAAAGGAAGGTAACCGGCTCAAAGGGTTGGCAAAAAGGGTTAATGATGTTTGGGTAGCGAGAATGAAATCCTTCGTCATCCCAACCGGAGAACATTTAATGCTATATGGAGGATCAAACATAGTACCTTTTGACTGCACCTGCGTTGACACTTGTTTCAGTGACATTTTCTTTGATGTACCCCAAGTACAAATGCACTCTTTTGGCAGTACTCTTGTAGTAATGTGGACCTTTCCAATTTGAACCAATTTTCCTTTGGCTGTTTCGATTCATTATTTTATTTCCTTGACCAAACTTCATTTGTATTCGGATCCTTGATTCATCATTTCGAAGTCTGACATCGCTTTGGGATCTTTTGAGTGCACATGCGTTGACAGTTGTTTCAGGGACATTTCTTCGATGTACCCCCAAGTATAACACACTCTTTTGGCAGTACTTCGTAGTGATGTTTGGAACTTTCCGATCTGAACCAATTTTCCTTTGGTTGTTTCGATTCATTATTTTATTTCCTTGATCTAACTTCATTTGCATTATGATTTTTGATTCATTATTTCGGAGTCTGACAGAGTTTTAAGATCTGGGCATGAAGTCCGCAGGCATGTCATGTTATTGAAATCTGCATTTAAACAGAACTGAAAATAGAGTAAGAAAAGAGACAAGATAAAGAAAAGAGATATTCTTGGAAAATAAAATATTAATTCCATTTGATTTTTTTCGTTTTTTTTTTATTTTGATGATTTTTTTTAAAAAGTTAGAAGGGTTTACATCGGAAAGTAAGACAATAAAGTAAAACATCCGGATTACACCCTGGGATAATTCAGACGCAGAAAGGATAGCAAGACTGGCTACCGAGACTCCAATCTGATGGAGGATCTTTCAGGCTTGGCGACCATTTTTGGCTTTTCTTCTGTCTTGGCAATGGATGCAATGGCCATCAGTGCCAGATCAAATTTTTCATCTTCACAAATCATTCCGACCAACGGCCCAGTGTGAGCAGGCCGAGGGTTATTCATCATATTGCGGTCTTCTCCATCCCTTTACACTATTGCCTGGACCTCGATGAGATCTTCCACCGCTCTTTTAAGAGTCCAACAATCTTCAGTGTCATGTCCCACTGCTCCTGAGTGGTATTCACATCTAGCATTAGCCCGGTGCGAGGGGGACTCGGGGTTTGGCCGGTTTGGGGTCACCGGCTGCAGCAGACCTATCTTGACCAATTTTTGGAACAAGCTATAGTATGATTCACCAATAGGGGTGAACTGATTCTTTTTGAAAGGCTCTCTTAGGCGAGGATTGTATTAGGGAACATTTGGTTGGGTATTATATGGAGCTTGGTAAGAATGGGCATTTCTAGGAGGTGGAGCTCGGTTTCGGGTATAATGTTGTGGTCGCGTATAAGATTGCGCGTTCATCACGGCATAGGGAGGCGGTGCCATGGCATATGCAGCATCATCTTGATAGGGATAATAGTGTTGTGGGACGTTGGGAAGCATGCATGATTGGTTGAATGCCCTGCGGGCCCCCTCCGAGCTCGAAGCGATCATAGCTCCCTCTTCTATCTCGTTTCTGTTCATCAAACCCTCTGAACCATTCTGAACGGCCTGTGATGCACTCTTAAAAGCATCTTGACTCAAGATTCGACCCGTTTCCAAACCATTTTCTACCATCTCCCCAATTTTGATAGCCTCAGCGAACGGTCTACCCATAGCAGACATTATGTTCTGGAAGTAGTCTGCCTCTTGGGCCAGTAGGAAGACCGTAACCATTTCTGCTTCATTCATTGGAAGCTTTACCCTGGAAGCTTGCTCACGCCATTTGATAGCATATTCGCGAAAGCTTTCCGCAGTTTTATTTTTCAAATTAGACAAAGAGTTCCTGTCGGGAGCGATGTCCACATTATACTGGAACTGGCAGACAAAGTCTCGGGCCAAATCGTCCAACACATGCCAATGGGTAATTTCTTGATCCATATACCATTCAACAGCGATTCCGGTGAGGCTTTCTCCGAAGTAGGTCATTAGCAACTCCTCTTTTCCACCATCACCCCTTAGATGGTTACAATATCGTTTCAAGTGAGCCATCGGGTCTCCGTGCCCATCATATTTTTCAAACTTTGGCGTTTTGAAACCAACCGGCAGGTGAACATGTGGAAACATGCATAAATCGGAGTAGGAGACACTCTTTTGACCACTCAAACCTTGTATGTTCTTTAAGCTTTGCTATAGGCTTCTCATCTTCCGAACCATTTCTTCCTGCTCGGGATTTCTCGTTGTTTTTTCTTGACCCATAGGAGACTCATATTGTGGGTGCTGAGGGTAAGGGTTTGGCTTGGGCACTGTTGGTTGTGCCGTGGTGAAGACTGGTGGTGCAGCGAACATTGCTGGCGGTGCCCTTGAATTCGGCGCCTGGGGGTGATCCACAGAAGACATTCCGAGGCCATTAGACGGCATTAGAGGGTGCCCACATGGGAAGAGTGGGTTGGGCACAAGGATATTGGAACGCCCATCTGAACTGGGAATCAACTCAGGAAAACCAGGGATCACACTTGGCGGTTCCCTACCATTAGACCAGGCATCCCACATTTCCAACATGCGGCGACGCAACATTCTGTTTTCTTCAGCAGTTGCTGATTCCGGCTGCAGAATAGCCGATATCGGGCTATCCACAGGACCGATAATTGGCGGATTACTTGTGGAGGCCATCTCTACCTTTGGATCTTGTAAAGGATGAGAAACCGGACTACCAACAAAACCAACCACCAAAACCTGGCTAATTTGCACAACAAACAACCTTGTTAGTTTTGAGACATTTAACATATAGGAAACCGCATGTTGGGATGTGATGCACCTAACAGTTAAACGCTTCTACCAGGTGTTTGAACGGTTGCATGTTTCATTCTGGCCTTTAAGTGTCCCTTTCTATTTTTGTTTCTCCCTCTTTTTTTTTATATCTCGATTTCTTTTCTTTCTCTTTTTGTTATTTTCGCTCTTTGTTTTTCTTTGTTATTTTTTGTCACTCTCTTTTTTATCCTCTCGTTTTTTCACTTTCTTTTTCTCTCAACTTTTTTTTTAAAATTTTTTTTATGGCTACGATCGAATCCTATGGGGATTGCCTACGTGTCATGACGCCGCATGAATCAGATCTTATGTAGTTCGGGAAGATTGAGAATGGAGTAAATAAAGCTAACTCTTTTTGAATTTCGTTTATTTCATTTTTGAATTTTTTTTTTAAAGAAGATAGAAAATATTTTTGGTTTTTTTTTTTTTTTTTTTTTTGATGTTTTGATTGAAATGTTTGAAAGAAAGACTTTTACAAAGCAAGAAATATTTTTGGATTTTGATTTGACTTTTTCTTTTTCTCTTTTTTTGAACTTTTGGGGAAACTAATTCAAGATAAAGGAAACTTGTATTTTTGGATTTTGATTTTTGATTTTTTTTTTTGAATTTCAGGGAAAAAAGACTTTTTTAAAATGGTGGAATATATATATTTTTTTAATGAAAGACTTCTAAAAACTCTTTTCTTTTGTTTTGAACTTTGAGAATTTCAAAAGTAAGAAGCAAATATTTTTGTTGAATTTCATCTTTTGTTATCTTTTTTTTTCTCTTTCTTTTAAGAATAAAAAAAATATTTTTTTATTTTGAATATTGCCTCTACATTTTCAAAAGAGGAATTTTAAAGAAACACAAAGATTTTTTTTTTGGATTTTTGTTTTCTAAATTTTTGTTTCTTTTGGAAAATTATTTCTGAAAGAGGGAAAACATTTTATTTTGGATTTTGATTGATTATTTTACCTATTTTTTTTTTTTTGAATAAACGCTTTCAAAGAAGGAAATATTTTTTGGAATTTTTTAAAGTTTATTTTAAAATCTCCTCTTTTTTTCATTTTGTGATTTTCAGGAAGGTAAATATTTTTTGGGATTTTTTGAAAATTGGGGTCTCAAAGAAAGACGTTTCTAAAGAAGGAAAAATATTTATGAGTTTTTTTTGTTGAAAATTTTGGAAAATAAGAAGGTAGAAAATATTTTTTCGTATTTTGATTTGATTTGACTTTTTTTTTCGAATGAAAAATATATTTGGGTTCTAAAACGTTTTTTTTTCTTTTTATCGTTTATTTGTTTAGAATTTCCTAAGAAAATACTCCTAAAGAAGGAATTAAACGAAAATATCTTTTTTTTTTGGGATTTTCTTTTTTTAAATATTATTGGGGAGGAATTAAAGAAAATATTTTTGGATTTTTGAAAATTGGGGTCGGTACCGATGAGGTTTGCCTATGTATCTCACATCCGTTGAGAATCAGACCTGCGTCGTTCTGCCAGTTTTGACGGAACCGGGGAATATGACTTTTGAGAATATTCATTTATTTCCTATCTTTTAGACAGAGTTTCAGGATTTCAAATACATATCTCACACTCTTTGTTTTTTTAAGTTCCTTTTTTTTTTTTTTTTTCTTTCCTATTCTAGAAGCCGCTCAACATGCATGCCGAAACAAACAAATGCCAAGTAGCACGTAAGATGCATCAGGATGGTCTTTTATTTTGGGTTCACCTGTCCTAGACGGACCCAACCCCTGTGTTGAGTCCTCTAAGTCAAATGTACGTGATGCAAATAAGCGTTCCTATTAGAGATCCGTCATCAGGTTTTGTTATTCTAGGTTGGAATCCTGGGGTTTTGTTCTAGACCAGGCTTATTCGAGCAGACAGCTCGAGCCGAGGTCGGGGCAGCGTACCGGGAATACAGAAGCTTCACCGGCTTTGCAACTTGTCCGTACCTCGTTCTAAAATTTGGATATGACTCTAACAGAAAAGAAGTCAAATGAAGTGCACACTTCCCAGATGATTTAGAAGACTCAGAGAGAAGAGGGATTCGTAACAGTTTATATACAGTTCACATTATATCAAAGCGGTAAAAAACGGCGTTTAGCACGTTAGGCTCAAACACGTAAAAAAATCAAACAATTATGAAAGCCAAATATAACAGCTATTCTAAGCTCGAATTCTTTGAACCCTGGACCAGAGATTCTGGGTTCTTATCCCCAGCGGAGTCGCCAGAGCTGTCACACCTCCTTTTTCACTACCCCGGGAAAATGAAGGGGTAATAAGGGAGTTTTTCCACTTTAAGTGACATTATTCGTATTTGGGATTTATTATTATTTTTCAGATTTGCCACCCGGATTTTTGACGATGCTCCGGGACACCGTTTTGTTTCGAAAATCCCAAATCGAGGAAATTTTTTACTATGTTTTTATTTGTCTGCGTACCAGAAATCCGAGTAAGGAATTCTGTTAACCCGGGAGAAGGTGTTAGGCATTCCAGAGTTTCGTGGTTCTAGCACGGTCGCTTAACCATTATTATTTGGCCTAAATTGTCTAATTATTTACGTATTTTGCCTATTGTGCATTTAGCCTTTTTAACTTTAGCCGCTTTTGATATTTATGGAATTATCTTAAACAAGTCACGATATCGTACACTTGTCGTTTTGGTACATGTTGCGAACCGCGCCACATGAAATGCACCCGCGATTTTTGGCATGCTTATTTTATTAATAATCGAAGTTATAGTCGGGTCATATGAAATACACACCCGAATTTTGGATTTGTAGTTTTTTGTACATATCGTGAATCGCACCACGTGACGAGATTCGTAACGTTAAATTTCTTATTGTTTGAAGTTAGATTCAGGAGCACGAGTTTCCACATCCGAGTGTAGGTTACAAAACCATGACTATGGTAATGAGGGTTTAATTGCTTATTTGAAGCAAAGCCGTTACTTATTTATTCTCTAAATTTTGTAGTATTAGTCTAACAGAGATATTTTGGACTAATCCTATTTTGTTCAGTTTCTAAATACAATCTACCTATTTGGATTAGATTATCATAAATGGGCTACCACACGTATAATAGTCGAATTTCAACACACTTAAGCGCAAATCAGTTGGCTTACAAGTGAAGAACAAACAACCAAATATGATATTGTGTGGTCATTAACATGATGAACTAGCATACAAAAAAAGGCAATGGGATCAAACGCCACCCTAATTAACAACTAATTCCCAATTAAAACAAAACTCAAGCCCAAACTGGGCTCTCCTTGGTAGATCCCGGAAAATTGTACCATATTAGCCAAGACATGAAATAGGCCAGTTAAACACATCAATTCAACAGTGTACACTCCAAACTACAGAGATAAGCATGGATAACTACCTTTTTCTAGAAACTTAGCATGTGATTGTTCAGGACATTGCAAACTTAATCACCACAACAAACAAGAAGTTTGAGCCTTATTTTAGCATACACTCATTACACCAAAGTGACTTAGTAGTGACGATTAGGGATGCTAATAGTTTCTTTTAAAACTCCCTCTGTTTTCAATTTTTGATTCTGCCCATGAAATTCGATTGGAATAAAACCAAACAAATCTTAAATAAATAGCAAGTAAATTCAGTTTCGGTGTTGTCATTTAAACACAATTAATTATCAATTGAATAACACCTAACCTCGGGATCCAGTTTCTACACATGTAATGGCTTCCGAAATTGCATGAGATGAAAAATCAAACAAAACCGTTGCAGCTAAACATTCTAGATCTAGATGATTAAACACAAATATAGAATTGAAGAAACAAGTTTACATGCCATAGATTTGAGTGAAGATTTTTAAGTGTATATTAACATACCTAGTTGTCGAAAATCTATAAGTAAAATATGAATCACGAACTCCTCTAAATCGAACAAAGAAATAAGCCGAAGTGGATCAAAATGAAGGCCGAAGATATCAGAGGATGCTCAAGCAGCGAGTTCCTTAGCGAACCAGCAATTTAATACCAAAAACAAGAGAAAAATGGAAGCTCATTGTTCCAATTTCAGTTTTCTTTTCTGATTTGGAGCTTTTCTTTTGAGTTTTCCAGATCTGGGAGTTTCTTTCTAGCTGTTAGGTTGAAGAACAAGGGATATTTTGGTTTCTCATCTCGGCGATGGCTTGGAGGAAGTCCGGCTGGTTTTCTCGGCGGATTCCAACAGTGAAGAGATGGGGAGAACAACAGCAATTAGGTTTTTTTTTTTGAAGAGAGAGACCCGTCCAGGATGAAATTTTCTTTGGGTTTTGAAGAAATAGCCTGATGTCGAGATAGAGAAAGAAGAGGCGTGTATTTTCTCTAGAGGGGGTCTATGATTTTTCTTGGTGAAGATGGAGAGGGAGTGAGGAAGGAGATTGGACCAAAGGGGAAACAGCGCTGGGTTGATAGGGTGAGGGATCTGATCTCTAGGGATTAGGTCTAATTTTAGGAAAGTGGGGTTTTTAAAGAGGGGGATTTGGTTGGGCCTGGGATTTCGGGCCATAAAATTGGGTCAATTTGAAATAAAGGCCAAATTATTCTTTCAAAAACGGCCACCCTACTACTAATTGAATTTATTTTGCAGAAAGACTAATTAGCACTTTAACTAATTAATTAACTAATTGATTAATGCTAATGAATATTTTTTGTAATTTTTATATAACAATCTATCAATTAAGAGTAATTAATTTCTAAAATTCAAATTAAACCTAAGATGACATGCAATGAAAAATGTGACAATTTTTTATGATTTTTCTATAATTTCAAAATATTAAACCTACATGAAATGCAAATAAATAGAGAAAAACTCCTAAAATTCATAAAAAATTATTTTTGGATAATTTTTAGGAGTAATTTCCATGCGGGGCAAAAATTGGGTGTTCACAGCTGCCCCTCTTTGCTCGAGAACATGAAGAGTTTTCGGGCAAAGATAAAGTGAGCAACTACGAGCAATTTTTTCCCATTTGGTACTCCATTTGGAAGTATTTTAAAAATATATGATTAAATAAAAATATATAATTGAAGAAACAAGTTTACATGCCATAGATCTGAGTGAAGATCTTTAAGTGTATATTAACATACCTAGTTGCCGAAAATCTAGAAGTAAAATATGAATCACGAACTCCTCTAAATCGAACAAAGAACTAAGCCGAAGTGGATCAAAATGAAGGCCAAAGATATCGGAGGATGCTCAAGCCAACAGCAGCAACGAGTTCCTTAGCGAACCAGCAATTTAATACCAAAAACAAGAGGAAAATGGAAGCTCATTGTTCCAATTTCAGTTTTCTTTTCTGATTTGGAGCTTTTCTTTTGAGTTTTCCAGATTTTGGAGTTTCTTTCTAGCTGTTAGGTTGAAGAACAAGGGATATTTTGGTTTCTCATCTCAGCGACGGCTTGGAGGAAGTCCGGCTGGTTTTCTCGCCGGATTCCGACAGTGAGGAGATGGGGAGAACGACATCAACTAGTTTTTTTTGAAGAGAGAGACTCGTCCAGGATGAAATTTGCTTTGGGTTTTGAAGAAATAGCCTGATGTCGAGATAGAGAAAGAAGAGGCGTTTATTTTCTCTAGAGGGGGTCTATGATTTTTCTTGGTGAAGATGGAAAGGGAGTGAGGAAGGCGATAAGACCAAAGGGGAAACGACGCTAGGTTGATAGGGTGAGGGATCCGATCTCTAGGGATTAGGTCTAATTTTAGGAAAGTGGGGTTTTTAAAGAGGGGGATTTGGTTGGGCCTGGGATTTTGGGCCCTAAAATTGGGTCAATTTGAAATAAAAGCCAAATTGTTCTTTCAAAAACGGCCACCCTAATACTAATTGAATTTATTTTGCAGAAAGACTAATTAGCACTTTAACTAATTAATTAACTAATTGATTAATGCTAATGAATATTTTTTGTAATTTTTATATAACAATCTATCAATTAAGAGTAATTAATTTCTAAAATTCAAATTAAACCTAAGATGACATGCAATGAAAAATGTGATAATTTTTTAGGATTTTTCTATAATTTCAAAATATTAAACCTACATGAAATGCAACTAAATAGAGAAAAACTCCTTAAATTCATAAAATAATTATTTTTGGATAATTTTAGGAGTAATTTCCATGCGGGGCAAAAATTGGGTGTTCACACCCGCACCTCCACAAAATATCCCAAGACAGCAAAATCATCCAGCACCTTACCATCACGCCACTTCCCCAAAGAACCAAACTCACCCGATGCAGTGCAATGCTTGCCACACCTCAAATAACACTCCACTACTCATCCCAGAACCTGAAAACCCCATAAAGGACCATTTCCACACCTATAACAATCCTATCTATGTGGAAACGGTGACCCACTCCACTTCGCCTATCCCACAGGCATCCGAGGTTGACGAAAAAGAACTTACTTATCAGGAACCTGGCCGAGGAGCTTAGGAAACTGACCAACCAAGTCCAGGGTGTTGAAGGAACCAAGGGAATTGAAGGGTTGAATTATGAAGACCTTTGTATCCAACCTGATGTCTAACTGCCCGAGGGGTACAAACCTCCAAAGTTCAAAATATTTGACGGTACTGGTGATCCGAGAGTCCGTCTGAGGACCTATTACGACAAATTGGTTGGTGTGGGAAAGGATGAAATAATCCGCATGAAACTGTTCATGAGGAGTTTGAAGGGAGACGCACTATCTTGGTACATCAGCCAAGGCCCCAAGAAATGGTCAAACTGGGTAAGCATGGCGTTTGATTTTATGGACAGGTTTAGATTCAACACAGAGAACGCACCAGATGTGTTCTACATTCAAAATTTGAAGAAGAAACCCACAAAAACCTTTCGCGAGTATTTTACTCGCTGGAGGTCCGAAGCCGCTAAAGTCAGACCTGCTTTAGAGGAAGAGCAGATGAACAAGTTCTTTATCCGGCCTCAGGACCCGCAGTATTATGAACGATTAATGATGGTTGAAGGCCATAAGTTCTTTGACATCATCAAATTGGGTGAGCGGATTGAAGAAGGTATTAAAAGCGGTATGGTTACAAATTTTGAAGGCTTGCAAGCCATTAACAAGGCTTTACAGTCCGGTGGTGTGTCTAAGAAGAGAGATGTGGGATCCGTAATGGTTTCACAAAGAGCCAAGTCCCCACTCAAATACCAAACTTATCCAAGACCTCCACTCACATACCAGCCAACCCCAAATTACCAAGCACCCTCACCAAATTACCAAGCTCCACCACCTTCCTACCAAGCTCCACCGCCCACATATCAACCTGCTTCGTCCAGTTATTCACAACCCACTCCTGTCTACCATACCTATAATTCCCAGCCATCCCATTACCAATCACCCCCTGCACGCTAAAAATTCCCTAAACCTTGTCCCAATTTTGATCGCCGCTCTCCAAAGCAATACACCGCCATAGCCGAGCCCATTGACCAGCTGTATGAGAAGCTCAAAGCTACTGGTTATGTCACACCTATCCCTGCTGCCACCCCTGAGAACCCTTCTCAGTGGGTTAACCCAAAAAAATCCCGTGCATACCATTCCGGCATGAAAGGACACACTATCGAAGAATGCCGCTCTCTGAAGGACAAAATACAGGCTCTCATTGACAACAAGATTATTGAGGCAAAGACCCCGCTCCAAACGTCCGCGACAATCCTTTGCCAGACCATAAGGGTAGAGGTATCCATATGATTGAAATGGAAGATGATTGGGATCTCGAAGGATCAATCGTGTTGATCGCAGAAGGCGATGACCCAAACAAACCTACAGTCACTCTCAAACCGATCATAGTCCAGATTCAACCATCTGAGGACGCTGAGGTGAATATGTCTATACCATTTGTGTTTGAAGCAGCGCCACCTGCAAAGTCACTAGTGCCAATTGAAGTTGAGTTTGTATCTCCAGCAAATGCACCGGCACCATTCGAGGTCGCAGTCTTGCCACCCCGAACACACATTCCGTTTGAAGTAAGGGTGGCCGCACCAATTCCGGTGGAAATGTCAACCACGCCACCCTTCTATTCAAACTCTATCCCTTGGGACTACACAGCCGAAGCGAGAAGGAAAGGCAAGTTCAGTACTGAGGAAGCATTCGCATCACAGTGTATGACGAGAACTGGTAGGGTCTACATCTCTGAGCATCTGGCCGAGTCAAGCAAGCAGACTGCCAACCAGCCTCCTCTTATCGAAACAGGTCCCGATGACCTTTGGATAAAGGTACAGGCTAAGGAGTATTCAGTCATCAACCAGCTGAACAAGACACCGACACATATATTCATCCTCTCTCTGCTGCAGAATTCCGAAACACACAGAAATGCTTTGTTGAAAGTGTTGAGTGAAGCATATGTGCCAAACAACATCACTAGCGGGGAAGTGGCCAATATGGTAGGCCGGGTAATGGAGAGTCATAAAATAACTTTTCATGAGGACGAGCTACCACCTGAAGGATTGGGTCAAAACAAAGCGCTGCATATCACTGTGCAATGCGAAGATCATTTCATCACAAGAATCTTGATCGATGAAGGTTCTAGTCTTAACATCTGTCCGTTGATAACACTCAAGAAATTGGGTAAAGGGCTACATGAGATTAGGGATGGAGCGATCAATGTGAAAGCCTTTGAAAGTTCTCAGAGGTCCACCATGGGGGAGATCAGTCTATGTCTGCAAATGGGACCGACTTGGTTTGAAGTGGATTTCCAGGTGATAGATGTGCCAGCATCCTACAACTTGTTGTTGGGATGACCCTGGATTCATGCTGTGGGGGCCGTAGCGTCAATGCTACATCAGGTGGTAAAATTCGAGTGGAACCACCAAGAGGTGATTATTCATGGTGACGGTAGCAACCCCATTTATAGTCGTCAAACTATTCCGGTGATTGACGAAAAAAGTAAGATAGGCGGAGAAACTTACCACCACATTAGGCGGGTCAATGCTATCGACAAGGACAAGTGGTGGGATATTAAGATTGAGAGCATCCTGAACTAGAGAGGATATGAGCCAGGCAAAGGGCTCGGTAAGAACTTCCAAGGGATCGCAAAGCCCATAAAACTCAAGGAACACGGTATCACTTTGGTCTGGGGTATGCGTACACTTGGTTGGAATTCAACGATTGGTCGCCACCTTGGCGCGGTCCCTTTTACCCTTTGGAGCAGCCGATACCTCATCTTGAGCAGACTTTCAAGCAGGCCGACATTATTTTCGGATCAGACGAGGAAGAAGCACTTGCAACAATGAGGAGTTTGTTCCTAGAGGACGAAGATATGGATTGCTGTGTTGTTCTCGAGGAGGAGGGGGAGGAAGGCCCTTCCATACAGACTGTAAGCAAGGGGACATATCTCAAGAACTGATCTATCAAGACAACCAAAGCCCAACGAGCCTCGGGGTAGCAGGGCTAAAACAAGCATTATTTACTGTTTTATTTACTAAGTGATTTTCCTTTTCCTGCATTTTTTCAATTTCTGCAATGAGATCTTCAATGTTCAAAACAGTTATTCAATTCATCAAAGCATCTTCTAAATTTCTCTTACGAATCCGATATTTATTTCTATTGTCTTCTCTCATTACTTTATTTATACAACATTACTATTACTTGTCTTGATGAACCGACGACTGTGACATGCAATGAGACAACGCAACAAACAGACATTGATTCAGATGAAGACGACATATCTGACGAGATTGTTAAAGAAGTTGAGAACTTTGAGAACAGACCTAAGTCCAACCTGGATGAGACTGAAGTTATCAACCTGGGAGATTTAGAAAAAGTCAAGGAGACTCACGTCAGCATTCATTTGTCACCATCAGAAAAGAAAGAATACACAGAGTTCCTAAAAGAGTATAAGGACGTATTTACATGGTCGTATGATGACATGACTGGTCTAAGTACATTTATTGTGGCTCACAAACTGCCAACCAATCCAACATGTCCACCGGTGAAACAAAAGCTCAGAAAGATCAAAGAAGAGGTTACCAAGCAGATCAACGCCAAAGTTCTCCGGGTAGTGGAGTACCCGACATAGTTAACCAATATTGTACCTGTGCCAAAGAAGGACGGGAAGGTCAGAGTCTGCGTCGACTGCCGGGATCTCAACCAGGCTAGTCCGAAATATGACTTCCCCTTGCCAAATATACACATTCTGATTGACAACTGCGCCAAGTATGAATTATAGTCCTTCGTGGATTGCTTCGCTGGTTATCACCAGATTTGGATGGATGAGGAAGATGCTAAGAAAACGGCGTTCATTACGCCGTGGGGAGTGTATTGTTACAAGATGATGTCATTCGGCCTAAAGAATGTAGGGGCCACCTACATGAGGGCCATGACCACCATATTCCATGACATCATCTTATAATGATCCAAGAAGATCGAGGTGTACGTGGATGATGTCATTATCAAATAGAAAGCTACTGATCACATGGAGAATTTGGGGAAGTTCTTCAATAGATTGCAAAAATACAATCTGAAACTAAACCCCGCGAAGTGTGCATTCAGGGTTCCTGCTGGGAAGTTAATGGGGTTCATGGTAAGTCGCCAGGGAATAGAATTGGATCCCTCAAAAGTCAAATCCATTCAAGAGCTACCACCATGTAAAGACCCGTAAAATTTCATGGCTAAAAATAATGCCCAAATAGGTCCCCGTGTTGTTATAACTGTAGAAATTGTTAAAAGGACCCTTTTTAAGTAAAAACTACCCCGGGACTTAAAAGATAAAATTTTCCAGATTTTCGCAGGTCTGCGGTCCACTATGTGATCGCAGATCAGGTATGCGGACCGCATAGTAGTCGCATACCTAGACAGTTTGCTGTCCATTTTGAGGACAGATATGCGGCCCAGAATGCGATCGCATTTCACGAATGCGGGCCGCATAGTTGTTGCATCCTTGCACCTTGACTTTTGTGGAGGGAGTTATGTGACGCACTATGCGATCGCATAACAGATATGTGGACCGCATAGTGGTCGCATACCTGCGCAGTCTACTTTTCTTTTTGGACCATTTGAGGGCCAATTATGCGACAGAAATGCGGACAGGAATGCGATCGCATTCCTGATCGTATTTCTGCTTCGGGACTGTTAAAGTTCTAATTTTATACCCGACCCCCAGTTCATTAAAATTCATACCCCTTTCATTTTAAGCTCATTTTCTGATAAATTAGAGAGAGGAGAGAGTGGGTTCTAGAGAGAGAGAGTTCCAACTTCATCAAATTTGTTCCTCCATCACTACTCAGGCCTGGAATTGATCAAGTAGAACACTATGTTCTTCACTACAAGAGGTAAGCTTCCACCCCATCAACCTTAATTTCCAGATTTTTGTTAAAATGAAACATGGTTAGGTGAGTTCATGAAGATGAGGGTAGGATTCTTGCATGCATGTAACCAAGTAGTCATAATCTAGTAAAAGGAAATGGGTTAGAGTAATCTTTCACTAAAAAGAGGCCATTTAATCTAAAGGAACACCTAATGTTTGGTAGAATGCCCAATTGAGTTCAAGACATGATCATTATTCCTACTTCTAAGTTCAATTATGCCACACTGTGAACTAGATTGAAGGTGCAAGAAGGTTCGGTGAATTGTGGTAGAAAATTAAAGGGGAATTCCGAATAAAGGTATGTATGGCTAACTTTAATCTTTGTAGAGTTACCTTGTTGGTGTATGAGTATACGGTATGAAATTATTGCTTGAGCATATGTGAATTGTTTGTCCTGCTGTGTCGAGTTGTATGAAATCATTCTCTGATTTTCTTAAGTCAATTACCATGATAATTGAGATTATGTAGGGTGACTTTTTGCTTATCCTACCATGTGTAAAGCTCGTTAAATGTTGAATACATCGGTATGAGAGGATGTGCTGCAAAATGAAAGAAACGATAATGAAATAAAGTGTTGAATGTATCCAAGTGCTAAATGCTGTGTAGTAAATAGTGAAAGTGGATATGGGCTGATTTTATTGAGTTAAATGATTGTGGCAACACCATATATGAACTGCAGATTGGTAAAGATCATTGTACCTTGATTTCACATAGTTATTGGTTGATATGAACTTATGTTCTTCATGATAAAGATCCTTGTGATATAATTTTTAGTAATTATTGTTATGAAATGGGAACATACAGTGGGATCGGGTTGCGCTCCGCAACACGAAGTAATAAGGGTGGAGAGGCAATGAGGGTGAAATGAGAATGTACGGTGGGATCGGGTTGCGTGCCGCAACACGAAGTAATAAGGGTGGAGAGGGAATAAGGGTGAGATGAGAATGTACGGTGGGATCGGGTTGCACGCCGCAACAGATGGGAAATTGAAACAAGTAACTCTGAAATCTTCGTTGTGGTTTTCTGTATACTTGTGTGGTAATTGTGTGGTACTTGTGTGGTTATCCTAATTTATTTCTAGTTGTGTATTGTTTGATTCTACTTGGAATAAACTTGGTTCATACATGCTAGTACTATTCAATGGTACTAACGTCCCTTTTGTCGGGGGCGCTACATCTTTTATATGGATGTAGGTGGTTCCACAACAGGTAGCTTAGACCGCCGATAGTAGTGTTTCCCCTTCGTACCTTCAGCAGATCCGCTGAGTCCCATTTCCTCTCGGGGCCGTTTGTAATATACATCATCCTTTTTGTATATGTTATGTATTTTAAGGTATAGCCGGGGCCTTGTTGCCGGCAAGTATTGTGTAAACCCTTAGTAATCTTAGAGGCTCCGTAGACATGATGTGGGTTGTACATATATGTATTTTGGGCGGCAAGTATGTTTACTAGTAATCGTGGTCCGAATCGGAATTGTTGTATGTTTTGGATTATCAAATGTGGAAATGATAAAGGATAATGTGAAATCAAGTAGTGGATTCATCCTTAAACTCTAAATCGCTAATTCATGTGGAATAATGTATATTATAAACACGGGGTGATGCGTTGGGTAGTAAAGGCAATCCATGTTCGCTTGACCGGGATCATCTGGTTAGGCGCCGATCTCGTCCCTCGGTTTTGGGGTGTGACACACCACCAAGGAACAAGAAAGATGTGATGAGTTTCTTGGGGAGGCTTAATTACATCAGCCGGTTTATAGCACAGTCTACAGTCATCTGTGATCCAATCTTTAAGATGCTGAAGAAGGACGCTGCGACCAAGTGGACCAATGATTGTGAAAAGGCTTTCGACAAAATCAAGGAATATTTGTCAACACCGCCAGTCCTAGTACCGCCCGAGCCAGGCAAACCTTTGTTACTCTACCTTGCAGTGTTAGATGGAGCTTCGGCGCGTTTTGGGGAAGCACGATGAAACAGGAAGGAACACGCTATTTATTACCTCAACAAGAAGTTCACTCCATATGAGGCCCGATATTCTCTATTAGAGCGTACCTGCTGTTCTATAACGTGGGTCGCCCAAAAGCTGAGGCATTACTTCTGTGCGTACACAACATATCTCATATCAAGGATGGATCCATTAAAGTACATCTTCAGAAGCGCATGCCCACAGGCAAGCTAGCCAAGTGGCAAATCCTGCTAAGCGAATTCGACATTGTTTACATGACTCAGAAGGCAATTAAAGGACAAGCTCTGGCAGACCATCATGCTGAGAATCTCGTAGACGGAGGATACGAACCCCTGAAAACATATTTTCCTGATGAAGAGGTATCATTCATCGGAGAAGACAATTTAGAATCCTATGATGGTTGGAGGATGTTCTTTGATGGAGAGGGAAACTTCAAGGGAGTCGGTATTGGAGCATTCCTAGTATCAGAGACCGGTCAGCATTATCCGATATCTGCCAAACTCAGGTTCCCTTGCACCAACAATATGGCGAATATGAAGCCTGCATCTTGGGGCTCAATATGGACATCGACATGAACGTCCAGGAACTATTAGTGATTGGTGATTCAGACTTATTGGTACATCAGGTACAAGGAGAATGGGCAACAAAGAATTCCAAGATACTACCGTATCTGCACCACGTACATGAATTAAGAAAGAGGTTCACAAAGAAAGAGTTCCGGCACGTCCCCATAATCTAGAATGAGTTCGCTGACGCATTAGCAACTTTGTCCTCAATGATCCAGCATCTGGACAAGAATTTCACTGACCCTATTCCTATAAAGATCCATAATCAGCCAGCTTACTGTGCCCATGTCGAAGAAGAAACAGACGGAAATCCTTGGTTTCATGACATCGATGAGTACTTGGCAAAAGGAGAATACCCCGAGCTTGCAAATTCAACTCAGAAACGCACACTTCGGAGATTGTCCAACAATTTCTTCCACAGTGGAGGAATCCTGTATAGGAGGACTCCTGATTTGGGGTTATTAAGGTGATTTGACACAAAAGAAGCATCAAAATTGTTGGAAGAAATTCATGCTGGGTCCTGTGGCCCACATATGAACGGTTTTGTTCTAGCAAAGAAGATACTTCGAGCTGGTTACTTTTGGATGACTATGGAAACATACTGCATCCAGTATGTTCAGAAGTGCCACCACTGCCAGATACATGGGGATATGATAAAGGTGCCTCCAAGTGATCTCAATGCAATAAGCTCACCATGGCCGTTCATCGCTTGGGGTATGGACGTTATTGGACCAATCGAGCCTGCTGCCTCCAATGGCCACATGTTCATTCTGGTCGCCATTTACTACCTCACTAAATGGGTTGAAGCAGCCTCCTACAAAGTAGTTACTAAGAAAGTCGTGGCCGACTTTGTCCACTATCGCATTGTTTGTCGGTTCGGAGTTCCAAAGTCAATCATCACCGACAATGGTTCTAATCTCAATAGTGACTTGATGAAAGCTATGTGTGAAACTCTCAAGATCAAACACAAAAATTCCACAGCATACAGACCTCAGATGAATAGAGCCGTAGAGGCCGCAAACAAAAACATCAAGAAGATACTAAGGAAGATGATAGAAATGCACAAGCAGTGGCATGAAAAGTTATCATTCGCCTTATTGGGATACTGCACCACTGTCCGCACATCAACAGGGGCAACTCCCAATATGCTAGTTTATGGTACAGAGGCTGTAATTCCTGCTGAAGTGGAGATTTCATCTCTAAGAATTATACAAGAAGCTGAACTCAGCGATGCAGAGTGGGTAAGAAGCCGTTATGAGCAGCTAGCCCTCATAGACGGGAAGAGAATGAACATAGGGTGTCATGGTAAACTATATCAGAACAGAATGGCTAGGGCCTTCAACAAGAAATTCAAGCCGAGACGATTCGCACCAGGGAAGCTGGTGTTAAAGAAAATCTTTCCGCATCAAGATGAAGCCAAGGGGAATTTCTCTCCAAACTGGCAAGGTCCATACATAGTTCATAGAGTGCTGACAGGAGGAGCACTCATACTTGCAGAAATGGACGGAGAAGTTTGGCCGAAACCGATCAATTTAGATGCAGTCAAGCGCTACTATGTGTAATCTTTATGCTTTCTCAGTGATGTAAATTGAACTACGCCTGACCTAATTCCCGTTTAAGAGGGGATACGTAGGCAGCCCTATGGATTTGGTCACAATTCAATAAAAATCTTTTTTTTTCTCCGCATTTGGAAACTGGGACAGAATTTTGAGGAGGACCCTCAAAATTCTAAAGCGAGTAGCAGTCCACAAGCATTCACCCAGCCAACTGGGGTAGAATCTTGAGGATGACCCTCAAAATTCTGAAGCAACTTTAGCTAATCACCGTGCGAGCAGTAGTCAGAGGCGTGCACGCAGCAAACTTGGGCAGAATTTTGAGGAGGACCCTCAAAATTCCGCAGCAGGAGAGGTTGCAATGTATCAAGCCGTGTCATGTCATCGAATCATCTAAAACTATTTTAGATTATATATTATATCTTACAAAATCATGCATATTTATTTATTTATTTTTCTCTAAAGCAGCTTGTTCAGCGAATGGTACCCCAATCATACAGACAATATCATCATGATCAAGCAAACGATCCAAGCAAAGCCAGCAGGAATGCGAACTAACCTTTCCCCTTTACAAAACTCACGAGCTTTCTTTGGATGCAGGCATAAAATTGCAAAAGCCCAAAACATATTATCTGCTTAAGGGACAAACATCGTTCCTCAAACTCGTCATGTCAACATTTATTATCAACACAAACGATGTTTCATTATCACAATGCTCTACTGCAATTTAACACCAGTTAAGAATTTCTGTTGTCCTTCCTTTAATCTTGCATAAGGCTACCTTTCTGCCTTCCGAGGTTAAATGCTACCTCCATCTGCATTCGCATATTGCATAAGGCTACCTTTCTGCCTTCCGAGGTTAAACTCTACCTCCATCTACATTTGCATATTGCATAAGGCTAGCTTTTTGCCTTCTAAGGTTAAACGCTACCTCCATCTGTATTCGCATATTGCATAAGGCTACCTTTCTGCCTTCCGAGGTTAAACGCTACCTCCATCTACATTCGCATCTTGCATAAGGCTACCTTTATACCTTCCGAGGTTAAACTCTACCTCCATCTGCATTCGCATATTGCATAAGGCTACCTTTCTGCCTTTCGAGGTTAAACACTACCTTCGTGGATTGCCTACACAACATATCTCATATCAAGGATGGATCCATTAAAGTACATCTTTCAGAAGCCCATGCCCACTCGCAAGCTAGCCAAGTGGCAAATCCTGTTGAGCGAATTCGACATTGTTTACATGACTCAGAAGGCAATTAAAGGACAAGCTCTGGTAGAACATCTTGGTGAGAATCCCGTAGACAGAGGATACGAACCCCTGAAAACATATTTTCCTGATGAAGAGGTATCATTCATAGGAGTAGACATTGCAGAATCCTATGATGGTTGGAGGATGTTCTTTGATGGAGCAGCAAACTTCAAGGGAGTCGGTATTGGAGCAGTCCTAGTATCAGAGACCGGTCAACATTATCCAATATTTGCCAAACTCAGGTTCCCTTGCACCAACAATATGGCCGAATATGAAGCCTGCATCTTGGGGCTAAATATGGCCATCAACATGAACGTCCAGGAGCTGTTAGTGATTGGTGATTCAGACCTATTAGTACATCAAGCACATGGAGAGTGGGCAACAAAGAATTCCAAGATACTGTCGTATTTGCACCACGTACAGGAATTAAGAAAGAGGTTCACAAAGATAGAGTTACGGCATGTCCCCAGAATCCATAATGAGTTCGCCGACGCATTAGCTACTTTATCCCCAATGATCCTGCATCTGAACAAGAATTTCATTGACCCTATTCCTATAAAGATCCATAATCAGCCAGCTTACTGTGCCCATGTCGAATAAGAAGCAGACGGAAATCCTTGGTTTCATGACATCGATCAGTACTTGGCAAAAAGAGAATACCCCGAGCTTGCAAATTCAACTCGAAAACGCACACTTCGGAGATTGTCCAACAATTTCTTCCACAGCGGAGGAATCCTGTATAGGAAGACTCCTGATTTGGGGTTATTAAGGCGTGTCGACGCAAAAGAAGCATCAAAATTTCTGGAAGAAATTCATGCTGGGACCTGTGGCCCACATATGAACGGTTTTGTTCTAGCAAAAAAGATACTTCGAGCTGGTTACTTTTGGATGACTATGGAAACGGACTGCATCCAATATGTTCGGAAGTGACACAGCTGCCAGATACATGGGGATATGATAAAGGTGCCTCCAAGTGAGTTCAATGCAACCAGCTCACCATGGCCGTTCGCCGCTTGGGGTATGGACGTTATTGGACCAATCGAGCCTGCCGCCTTCAATGGCCACAGGTTCATATTGGTCGCCATTGACTACTTCACTAAATGGGTCGAAGTAGCCTCCTACAAAGAAATTACTAAGAAAGTCGTGGCCGACTTTGTCCACTATCGCATTGTTTGTCGGTTCGGAGTTCCAAAGTCAATCATCACCGACAATGGTTCTAATCTCAATAGTGACTTGATGAAAGCTATGTGTGAAACTCTCAAGATCAAACACAAAAATTCCGCAGCATACAGACCTCAGATGAATTGACCAATAGAGGCTGCTAAGAAAAACATCAAGAAGATACTAAGGAAGATGATAGAAAGGCACAAGCAGTGGCATGAAAAGTTATCATTCGCCTTATTGGGATACCGCACCAGTGTCCGCACATCAACAGGGGCAACTCCCTATATTCTAGTTTATGGTACAGAGGATGTAATTCCTGCCGAAGTAGAGATTCCATCTCTAAGAATTATATAGGAAGTTGAGCTCATCGATGCAGAGTGGGTAAGGAGCCGTTATGAGCAACTAGCCCTCATAGACGGGAAGAGAATGAATGCAGTATGTCATGGTCAACTATATCAGAACAGATGGGCCAGGGCCTTCAATAAGAAAGTCAAGCCGAGACGATTCACACCAGGGCAACTGGTGTTAAAGAAAATATTTCCGCATCAAGATGAAGCCAAGGGGAAGTTCTCTCCCAACTGGCAAGGTTTGTACATGGTTCACAGAGTGCTGACAGGAGGAGCGCTCATACTTGCAGAAATGGACGGAGAAGTTTGGCCGAAATCGATCAATTCAGATGTAGTCAAGCGCTACTATGTGTAATCTTTGTGCTTTCTCAGTGATGTAAATTGAACTACGCCTGACCTTATTCCCGTTTAAGAAGGGATACATAGGCAGCCCTATGGGTTCGGTCACAATTCAATAAAAATCTATTTTTTCCCGCAATTGGAAACTGGGGTAGAATTTTGAGGAGGACCCTCAAAATTCCGCAACAGAAGAGGTCGCAATGTCTCAAGTTGTGTCATGTCATCGGTTCATCCCAAAAAAAGAAAACTATTTTAGATTATATATTACAAAATCATGCATATTTGTTTTTTCTGAAGCATGCTTGTTTAGCGAACGCTACCCCAATGATATGGACAGTATCATCACGATCAAGCAAACAAGCCAAGTACAGCCAGTAGGAATGCGAACTAACCTTTCCCCTTTAAAAAACACACGATCTTTCTTTGGATTTAGGCACAAAATTGCAAAAGCCCCAAAACATATTATCCTCTCAAAGGACAGACATCGTTCCTCAATCTCGTCATGCCAACATTTATTATCAGCACAAACGATGCTTCATTATCACAATGCTCTACCACAATTTAACACCAGCTAAGAATTTCTGTTGTCCTTCCTTAAATCTTGCATAAGGCTACCTTTCTGCCTTCCGAGGTTAAATGCTGCCTCCATCTGCATTCGCATATTGCATAAGGCTACCTTTCTGCCTTCCGAGGTTAAACGCTACCTCCATCTGCATTTGCATATGGCATAAGGATACCTTTCTTCCTTCCGAGTTTAAACTCTACCTCCATCTGCATTCGCATATTGTATAAGGCTACCTTTCTGCCTTCCGAGGTTAAACGCTACCTCCATCTGCATTCGCATATTGCATAAGGCTACCTTTCTGCCTTCCGAGGTTAAACGCTACCTCCATCTGCATTCGCATATTTCATAAAGATACCTTTCTGCCTTTCGAGGTGAAACGCTACCTCCATCTGCATTCGCATATTGCATAAGGCTACCTTTCTGCCTTCCGAGACTAAATGCTACCTCCATCTGAATTTGCATATTGCATAAGGCTACCTTTCTGCCTTCCGAGGTTAAACAATACCTCCATCTTCATTCACATATTGCATAAGGCTACATTTCTGCCTTCCGATGTTAAATGCTACCTCCATCTGCATTCACATATTGCATAAGGATACCTTTCTTCCTTTCGAGGTTAAACGCTACCTCCATCTGCATTCGCATATTGCATAAGGCTACCTTTCTTCCTTCTGATGTTAAATGCTACCTCCATCTGCATTCACATATTGCATAAGGATACCTTTCTTCCTTTCGAGGTTAAACGCTACCTGCATCTGCATTCGCATATTGCATAAGGCTACCTTTCTGCCTTCCGAGGTTAAACGCTACCTCCATCTGCATTCTTATATTGCATAAGGCTACCTTTCTGGCTTCCGAGACTAAACGCTACCTCAATCTACATTTGCATATTGCATAAGGCTACATTTCTCCCTTCTGAGGTTAAACGCTACCTCCATCTGCATTCGCATATGACATAAGGCTACCTTTCTGCCTTCCGAGGTTAAATGCTACCTCTATCTGGATTCGCATATTGCATAAGGCTACCTTTCTGCCTTCCGAGGTTAAACGCTACCTCCATCTGCATTCGCATATTGCATAAGGCTACCTTTATGCCTTTCGAGGTTAAACGCTACCTCCATCTACATTCGCATATTGCATAAGGCTACCTTTCTTCCTTCCAAGGTTAAATGCTACCTCCATATGCATTCACATATTGCATAAGGCTACCGTTCTGCCTTTCGAGGTTAAACGCTACCTCTATCTGCATTCGCATATTGCATAAGGCTACCTTTCTGCCTTCCAAGGTTAAATGTTACCTCCATCTGCATTCACATATTGCATAAGGCTACCTTTCTGCCTTCCAAGGTTAAATGTTACCTCCATCTGCATTCACATATTGCATAAGGCTACCTTTTTTCCTTCCGAGGTTAAACGCTACCTCTATCTGCATTCACATATTGCATAAGGCTACTTTTCTACCTTCCGAGACTAAACGCTACCTCCATATGCATTCATATCATGCATAAGGCTACCTTTCTGCCTTCCGAGACTAAATGTTGTCTCCATCTGCATTCGCATATTGCATAAGGCTACCATTCTGCCTTCCGAGGTTAAACGATACCTCCATTTACTTCTCAAAAGAAACTAATGCCTCTAACATTATTTACCGTGCTTTCCTTTTGGGCTAAGATCTACCCCTTTAATTCGCAAGGCTATGCTCTGCTTTGTCAGCATCATACTATTGCATCTACATGGGCAGAAATATCGCCAACTTATCCAAAGGCGTCATTGTTCGGAGGCACCATCCCCATGGCCTGAGAACACCATGTCATGGCATGAGGATCTCTTTTATCAGTTTGCATATCCTTATTCAAAAGCATCATGGTTCGGAGGCACCATTTTCATGGCCCGAGAACATCATTTCATGGCCTGTGAATCCTGCATCAAAAAATTCATGGTCGGGGACATCATAGTCTAAAGACGTCATCCTTAACCGTCCAAAGACAGCATTCATAGTCCAATGGGAATTTGCATCATGTTTAAATTATGCAAGATATGCTTGTATTACTCATTTATAGGTAACCCGGCAAGCAAAAACCATCATGGCAGGCGAGATCCCGCCCCAGTTCTCCTAACTACCCCGTAAGCCGCTTGTCCATGCAACCTTGCACTTTGCGTCCATCCTTATAAAACTTCATCAGTATACTTCGTCGGTGGCTCCTGAACTACATACAAACTGATTCCTGTAAAACCAGGGATATGTAGGCAGCTCAGAAACCAGGGTGCGGCCTAAACCTCTTCAAACCGCTTCATTCGGTCAAATTGGCCATCATGTATTTACTCGACAACTCTTCCATCCTTCCTGGGTAAAGAGGGGCAGCTGTTGATACCCAATTTTTGCTCAAAATATTTTTTAATTTGCATATATACCTTCAAAATCATGCTTTCATAGCAATTGGTATTTTTCTATATTTATTTTAATTTATCCAACATTTTATTTCCAATAATTAATTACAAAATCGCATTACAAATAATTTCAAAAACCTTTCTTGATTTAATGTATTATATTTATTTTAACATGTGTCACTTCCTTTGAAGACCTCAAGTGAACCAGAGGTGGTTCACTCGCCTCCTATGATCTCATGCCATTTTTTCCGGCCATCCATGGCCGTCCGAGTAAGATCTTAACACTTTCCGGTTAAAACCGGTGACTTTTGAGTTTTCTTCTCCCCTCTGGGTTCTCGCTTTGAAACCCTAACTTCTAAACCTTCCGATTCTTTTAGATCTGTAACAAATCTATACATATTATGAGTTCTTTCCATGTTTTCTTTAAAGATTTTTTTAGTTTCCTAAACGATTCTTCATTTTTTCGAACTAGGGTTTTTAAAACCTTTTTCAAAACAGTTCTCTTTTCGATTTCTTAGCATTATCTTATGATTTTCATCGTGCTTAAACGTGATTTAAGCTTTTCCCTTTTTGTTTGATTCATTTTGATAAAACCCCAAATTTTTGGTTTCAATCCGCGATTCTGAGTTTATTTTGTGATAATGTTTTACATGTTCTAGTATGACTACTTTGCTTTCATGTACACTGCGTGATTTTGTGATTTTTTCTCTATGTTTGTTGTTAGGGTTTCTTACCCTTCGTCACTTCTGCCTAAAACATGTTTGTTCTGCTAGGTCCTTTAATTATTTGTTATGTTCTGATGTGAATCCATAATTTTGTGATTAAGGTTTCGAATTTTGCCTAATGTGTGTTTATTCCGCTTAAGTCAATTCTATTTTCCACTTGAATTTGCGATTAGTACTATTCTCTATGGATTCTGAGTATTCCCTTAAATGTGTGATATTCTCCCTAATTGATGCGACTTTCCTGTAATTAGAACCTTATTCGAGGGTTTCCTTACTGATTTTCAGAATCTAAATTATCTCTTGCCTTATTTCTATGAATAATTCTATTAAATTAATTTACATGTGCCTTCCTTAATTGGAATATTCTGAACTTAGCCTTTATTACATGCCTTATACCTTTACCATGCTGAAATTTATTTCCTTACGTGCCTCATATGGTGTCTTTCCTTATTGATCACATGTCTCCTACTTTTACTATGCTGAAATTACCTTATTGATAACATGTTTAGTACCGTTTGGAATTTAACCCCTTAATTAAGGGAAGAACTTAAACTGATTTTGTGTTGATTGATTCTAATTCCTTATTTTACTGCTTGACTATGAACTTTACCTTATTTCTGCGTATTTTCAAAACTATATATACTTTATTCGTTCCATGGCACACACAAATACAAATTGATCTGTCCAACTCTCTCTCTCACACACAATTAAAAAACTCACTCTCTCTCTCTCTCTCTCTCTCTCTCTCTCTCTCTCTTCTGTGCTAATTACTACTATTCTAAGTTAGCCGGCTGCAAACCAATGCTAACTGTTGTGCATCTCCTACTTCCTGTTTGTGTTACTGATTTTCTTCACTTCACTGGTATGTTCTAATTCATATTTAAGTTCTCAAACCAACATGTTTCTGTTGTTGTTGCAATTCACTGTGTTTCTAATTTGCTTTACTTATTATTCTGTTGTTCAACATGTAACTAGGATTCTGAACTTCCCTCTGCATGTTAAGTTAGGCTTTACTTATCAACGACCAACATGTTTCTGTATACTTAACACATGTTTCTTATGTGAATCCCTATGCCTATGATTGGTACATTAGTGATCATAGTCTTAGTTGTTTGGTGTTGATATGTTAATCTAATCCAGTACGTTACTATAACCCTGATCCTCTGAACCCTTATGAGCTTCTGATTGCATGCCTATAGGTGTTTCTGCCTACTACATGTTTGCCTCACATGCTCTGTATTTGTCCCTCAAATCTCCATTACCCCTGCTTGTGATTGTTGGACTATCCCTGGTCCTTTGTGTGATGTTGAACTTCTATTCCAATCAAGTTTCCCTCTTCAAAACTGTTTTTCTTACTTTCCCTTTCTCAAAACTGTTTTCTTACTTAAACCTTTTAAAAAATAAAAGCACTCTCACATGTACTCTTAGAAGTCTAGGTTCTTCCCCTTCTGTTTGAGCATTGCCTTGGGACCCTTGAGCTCCCTCTGAACTTTGACACACAGAGGCTGGCCATTCCATACTGCACTTACTCTATTTTGGCTATGAAATCTGGGTGTGAGCATGCCCGGGAGCCCTTGAGGTCCTTAGGGAACTTTGACACACCCGGATTGTGAAAAGGTTGTGAAACATTACCTGGCATTGAGGACCTGGAGGCTTGAGCCTATTCTGTAGGCTCCCTGTAGTTAAATTCTCATTTTTCTTCTATTTCAGTTGTGTAATTCATATTCAATGGTCTGTAATAATTAATTGTAAACAACTCTGGGATCAGATAGTGAAAAATGGGTGGGTGATATGCATGTTGTAGTATAATTAAGGGTATAGACCATGTTTCTAGATTTATTTTCTCCATGTGCAATAGCAGCCATGTTTAGGTACAACACGCCATGCATTGGATATCATGCTACTTAGGATCTATGTGTATTCAACATCTCATCTACGCTTAGAAATCCTGCCTATAGGATAAATAATAAAATAAGTTGTTATTGCGTGATTCTGCCCATGTTCTGAAACTTCACTAGAAATACTGTCCTAGGATAAATAAACTGCAATCATATCTCTTCATGCTATACACGTAGAGATCCTGTTCTAGGTAAACAACCATTAAAAATCTGTCACCTATGCAATTCCTGAAACTGTGCCTAATGCTGTGATTCTTTGTGTATTTAGAAATCCTGTTTAAGTTATTATGCATCATGCTTCATTAGATATCATGCTATAGGATCGTATCTATTTAACTGCATTTAGTCTAAATACAAAACAGTCCCCTGTTCTAAGCAACTGGTAATTAGTCCTTGCATATCTTCAACACCTAGAATTGCATGTTATTAGCTATAAACAACCTGGAGTCGTTAATAAATCTGAAAAACTGTTGCATGTTATCCTACACCTAGGAAATCCTTAGGTAATTAACTTAAAAAAATAAAATCAGAACTGTCTTTGTGATCATGTTTAACTGTCAGCATGCTTAAAACCAGTAGGCAAGCCTGATTAAGACTTCCTCCCTGAGTTCTGCAATAAATCTATCTTTGTGTTATCACCTAGATACCATGCTCTAGGATTCTGAATTAATATGGACCTTAGTTGTGTATGAGACATGCTGTTTATGTGTACTATGTGTGGAGGTATACTTGAGCCTTTTATTTTCTTTCCATGCTCCCCTTAATTGAAGTCCTATATGTTTTACTATGTGCCGCCTTAGTATTTTACCTTTAAAACCTGAGGGTCTGCCTAGCACCTCCCTTTAGGATAGGAGTCCTAATTTCCTCCAGGACTGATTGTTACATCTCGCCTTTTCATCCGTTAAAAGTTTCTTCTTCAGTTAATTAACGTAGACTCAGGGATAAGATCATCTTGATGTTAACGTATTTATGCTAATTATAACAAGCGATAAATAAGTGTCGTGAAGGATAAAGGGTACACGAATTAAAGAAAACGAGTTTCGTTGAAGGTGGCCAATTTGGGATAAAATACGGGTCGAACGATAATACCCGATGATTATGAACTAGTACCATGCAAGGTACCATATGACCACGGTAGTATGATGTAAAAAGTAATATTAAAAATAAGTAGAATTTTAAGTAATTTGAAATAATTTTTAATTATGCGGGTAATTGGTTAATTACCGGGTAATGAGACATTACCCAATTAACTAATAAGTCGATAAAAAATCAATAATTTCCATCCCACACCTCCAAAAACGTGGCAGCCAACCACTTTACAAACAATGACTCATAGTCACATTATAATAGGTGGCAACAAATGGATAATTAAAGATAACACTTCATATCTTGAAAACATGAGCAATACTACTTCATTTTCTAAATAATTTCAACACTACAACTATATAAAGCCTTTGCACGTTAGTTCTTACAGAACAAAAATCCTACAACACTTCATTCCTTACATTTGAAATACCATCCCCACAATCATTGATACAGACTATTAGTCATTTTCCTACAATTATAATTTAGCAATGAATTGATAGTTAGGAAGTTCCACAACAAAAAACATAACGTTTCCATTCTTATCAAACTTTCAACAGATTTTTGATTCTCAACATTTCATTAACAACGAGAATTTTTAGAAACCTAACAACGTAAAAATTTTGCGGTTCTAAAGGAGTACGGTGCAATTTTTTCCAATNGATTTCTTAGCACCTTAGCAACGTGAGATTTTGCGATTCTAAGGGAATACGGTACAATCTTTTCCAAGAATATCATACGGATTTTCCCTACTCCAGGTATGTTAAGGCTATCCCTTCTTTCTTTTGGCATGGTCCAAACTATACTAAAGAAACGAGCAAATACACAGTTTCTATAAATTACTCTATTCATAGAAATAGTAGGGGTGTCTATATTCTTGATTCCCCATGAGAATTATTATTATTTTCTGTTCATGGGTCTCAGAATAATACGCAGTTGGAAAAGTTTATCCGGAAGGAATATTGAGATTATTACGTACTTTTCATGCATTTCATACATGTGCATTGACCCATGACCAGATGGCGTTATATACGCGTATATATGTAAATATATGTATATGGGATATGGGAAAAGGTTACGGCGTTATATACGCACCACCACCTGAGCAGCTGGTATATGATGATGATGTTGCCCACAGTGGCAGAAATATGATTCAAACGGCATTATATACGCGTTTATATGTATGTATATTCAAACAGCGTTATATACATGTATATATGTATGTGTATATATATGTATATGGGATATGATAAAGGTTATGGCGTTATATACGCACCACTACCTGATCACCTGGTATATGATGATGATTTTTCCCACAGTGGCCGATATGATATGATGGGATGCCCTCAGAGGCTGATGACATTATGAAATATATACCTATGCACGACATGACCTTCATACGCATATGCATGATGATAAAAGTGATTTATTATTACAGAGTTATCCAGACATACAAGTTGAGTCAATTACTCTATATCTCTTCCATATTTCTTATGTATTTATTTTTGTGCCTTACATACTCAGTACATCATTCGTACTGACGTCCCTTTTGCCTGGGGACGCTACGTTTCATGCCCACAGGTGCAGGTAGGTGAACTCACAGTCCCCCTTCTTAGGATCCCTGATCAGCGAGAGTTGGAGTGCTCCACTTGATACAGAGCTACTTTTGATTTTGGTACGATACGTTTGTATATAGATATATATGGGTATGACGTGGCTCAGACCCGTCTTTATACAATTATGTTTCTATTAGAGGTATGCAGAGAGTATGTCTAGTTGGATAGTATGTAGCCTTGCCGGCTTCCAGTTTTGAGATGTATAGTTGTCTATAGCAGCCTTGTCGGCTTGTCCTACGTATGTTGTACGTATATGTATGTATGCCTTTTTGTGCAGATTTCCTTCATGTATAATGTTCTCGTAATTCAGCCGATGTTATTCAGGTTCATATTTTAGACGCATGTTTAGGGGTGTTTGATAGGTAGGACTCAAGCACCCGTCGCGGCCCATCGGTTTGGGTCGTGATAGAAGTGGTATCAGAGCAGTTCTGTCCTAGGGTTGTCTATAGACCGTGTCTAGTAGAGTCTTGTTTATGGGTGTGTCGTGCACCACACTTATAAACAGAAGGCTACAGGACATATAGGATGTTATCCTCTCTTTTTATCTCAGATCGTGCAATACAAGAATTCATGTTCCTAACGATACGTTATATTGTCAACAATGACCCCAAAGAGTACGGCCGCCCAGAAGGGAAAGTCCGCGGCTGGTGAGATTACTAGTCGAGCTCCACGAGTTACCAGGGCTCGGGGAGAATTTCATTGTGAGGTTCCATCTCAGACTTCACATACCCCGCCTTTTCCAGAAGAGCTCCAAAGGGCACCAGCTTCAGCGCCGCCCCTGTACATTCAGCACCTCAGCCGGATGCGCCGGGTCAGGAGATGAGAGATGTTATTTAGTTATTGACCCGATTAGTAGTCGCACAGGATCCGCGTTAGGAAACAGGTATCGGTCACGCAGATAGGTCCATGAGTGCGAGGGTTCGTGACTTTATTAATTTAGACCCTCCGGTATTCACTGGAGCAGACTCGAATGAGGACCCTCAAGTATTTATTGATAGAGTGTAGAGGACGTTACGGGTAATGAAGACCACTGCGACTGAGTCAGTTGAGCTAGTTTCCTATAGACTCTGAGATGTTGCAGTTAATTGGTACGAGTCTTGGGAATTTTCCAGAGGTGAGAATGCCACTCCAACGGTATGGTAGGAGTTTACAGAAGCTTTTCTTCGTCATTATCTGCCACCAGAGCTTAGGCGAGCCAGAGTTGATAGGTTCTTGACCCTTCGGCAGGGAAACATGAGTGTTCGGGAGTACAGTCTTCAGTTTGATTCGTTGTCTAGGTATGCTCCCACTATTGTATCTAAGATGGAGGATCGGGTTCATCGGTTCGTGATGGGATTAGAGCCTCACTTGCTTAACGGTTGTATGTCGGTTTCACTTCATCCAGACATGGATATTTCTCGTATGTAGGCATACACTCAGGGTGTAGAAGAGCGTAAACAGAAACAGAGGACCGACCATGAGCATGATAGGGCATAGAATAAGAGGGCGAGGTCTTCGGGTCCTTCTAGTGAGTTTCGAGGTGGTCAGAGGCAGCAGTATTCGAGATATCCATCCCAGCCCTCGGCTAGCACGCACCCTCAATTTAGCAGTAAGAGATTTGATCGTTCTACATATTCAGGGCCTTAGGTTCTCAGTATAGGGGTGAGTCAAATCAGATGAGGCCACCCTTGCCACGATGTACTCAATGTAGTAAGCAGCATACCGGACAGTGCCGTATGGGATTAGGTGTTTGTTATACTTGTGGTTATCCGAGCCACATTATGAGGGAATGTCCGATGAGAGGTGATGCAAGCGTAGCTCAGCCAGTGGGATCTATAGCTGGATCATCATCATTAGTACGCCCCCTTGGGCAAGGTCCCCATGCACCAATGAGTCGTGGTAGACGTAGAGGCGGAGCATCTAGCTCGAGAAGCCCTCAGAACCGCATTTATGCGTTGGCAGGACGACAGGACCAAGAGTCATCGCCTGATGTTGTTACATGTTTATTATCAGTCTCCTCCTATGATGTATATGAACTGATTGATCAAGGTTCCACCTTATCATATGTTACTCCATTGGTTGCTAGTAAGTTTGAAATAAAACCTGAGTTGGTTAAACCTTTTGAGGTATCTACACCTGTTGGGACCTCGGTGATAGTTAAGCAGGTATATAAGGGTTGTATAATAATAGTTCATGGTCGACCTATCGTTGCAGACTTAATCGAGTTAGATATAGTAGAATTTGATGTTATAATGGGTATGGATTGGTTGGCTTCTTGTCATTCCAACGTTGATTTTAGATCAAAGATAGTCCGATTTCAATTTTCGGGGGAGCCTGTTTTGGAGTGGAAAGATAACACGACATCGCCGAGAGGTAGATTTATTTCCTATCTCAAGGCAAGGAAGATGATCAGAAAGGGCTGTATTTATCACTTAGTTCGGGTTCAGGATGTGGAAGTAGAGTCACCAACCATTCAGTCCATCCCTGTGGTAAATGAGTTTCCAGATATCTTCCCTGATGAACTTCCAGGTCTCCCACCAGAGCGAGAAATTGAGTTTTCTATTAACCTACTACCAGATACTCACCCAATATCTATTCCTCCCTATAGAATGGCCCCTGCAGAGCTGAAAGAGTTGAAATAACAACTAAAGGACTTGCTTGAAAAAGGTTTTCTCAGACCTAGTACGCCACCGTGGGGAGCACCTGTGTTGTTTGTAAGGAAGAAAAATGGTTCCTTACGAATGTGTATTGATTATAGGCAACTGAATAAGGTGAAGATCAAGAATAAGTACCCGTTCCCGAGGATTGACGACTTATTTGATCAGTTGCAAGGTGCCAAGTGCTTTTCAAAGATAGACTTGAGGTCCGGATACCATCAGGTAAGGGTTAAGGATGAAGATATTCCGAAGACAGCATTCAGGACTAGATATGGGCACTTTGAGTTTCGGGTTATGTCGTTCGGTCTGACCAATGCCCCAGCAGTATTCATGGATTTGATGAACCGTGTGTTCAGGCCTTTCTTAGATCTGTTTGTAATTGTATTTATTGACGATATATTGGTATATTCTCGTTTAGAGGATGAGCATGCTGGTCATCTACGTACTATGCTCAGAGTTCTACAACAAAGGAAGTTGTATGCAAAATTTTCTAAGTGTGAATTCTGGTTGAACTCTATAACTTTCCTTAGGCATATCATTTCGGGTGAAGGAATCCGGGTGGATACACAAAAGATTGAGGTAGTCAAGACTTCTCCTAGGCCCACAACACCGACGGAGGTTCGTAGAGTTCTTGGATTGGCGAGTTATTATAGGAGATTTGTGGAAAGATTTTCTTCCCTTTCAGCACCTTTAACAAAGTTGACTCAGAAGGGAGCAAAGTTTCAATGGACTGATGCTTGTGAACGGGGTTTCCAGGCATTAAAGGATAGATTAACTTCAGCACCGGTTCTAACGCTCCCAGAAGGGACCGATGGTTACGATATCTATTGTGACGCTTCATGCGTTGGGTTGGGTTGTGTGCTGATACAACATTGTACGGTTGTGGCTTATGTTTCTAGACAACTAAGAAAGCACGAGAAGAACTATCCGACCCACGATTTAGAATTAGCTGCGGTGATTCATGCACTAAAGATGTGGAGGCACTACTTGTATGGCATTCATGTTGATATCTATACGGATCATAAGAGCCTCCAGTACATCTTCAAGCAAAAGGAATTGAATCTACATCAAAGTAGATGGTTGGAGCTACTTAAAGACTATGACATTGAAATTTTATACCATCCGGGGAAGGAGAATGTAGTAACTGACGCCCTCAGCCGTAGATCTATGGGTAACATGTCGTATTTGCAGCCAGAAAAAGGGGAATAGCTCGTGAGGTTCATCAACTAGCTAGTCTTGGAGTTCGGTTACTGGATTCAAGTGATATTGGAATTACTATTCAAGATACAACAACATCCTCTTTAGTAACTGAAGTAAAGGAACGCCAATACGAAGATCCTGTGTTAGTTCGTTATAGGGACACAACCCTTCAGAAGGAGAAGACACCATTTGAAATTACAGAAGATGGAGTCCTCAAATATCAAGGGCGATTGTGTGTGCCTAATGTTGCAGGGCTGCATCGGCTATTTATGGGAGAAACTCACTATTCTCGTTATTCTATCCATCCATGAGCAACAAAGATGTATCATGACATCAGGGAAATATATTGGTGGGACGGAATGAAAAAGGATATAGCAGAATTTCTTGCTCAGTGTCCTAACTGTCAGCAGGTTAAGATTGAGCATCAAAAACCCAGTGGATTTTTGCAAGCTATGAAGATTCCGACTCGGAAATGGGAGATAATCAATATGGACTTCATCGTAGGCTTACCTCGTACCCAGCGTAAGTTCGATTCGATATGGGTAATTGTTGATAGGCTCACAAAGTAATCCCATTTCTGCCCGTTAGAACTACATATTCCTCAGAAGATTATACGATACTTTATATAAAGGAAATAGTACGACTGCATGGTGTCCCTGTATCTATTATCTCGGATAGAGGAGCTCAATTTACAGCTAACTTCTGGAGATCCTTCCAAAAAGGATTGGGGACTCAAGTAAGTCTTAGTACGACATTTCATCCCCAAACAGACGGACAGGCTAAGCGTACTATTCAAACACTGGAGGATATGCTGCGAGCTTGTGTGATAGACTTCAAAGGTAGCTGGGATGATCATCTACCTCTTATTGAGTTCGCGTTTAATAATAGCTACCATTCCAGCATTCAGATGGCTCCATACGAAGCTCTTTACGGATGGAAGTGTAGGTCACCTATAGGGTGGTTCGATGTTGGAGAATCTGGATTACATGGGTCAGACCTGGTTCAGCAAGCCATAGAAAAAGTAAAGCTTATCCGGGATCGACTATTGACAGCTCAGAGTCGTCATAAGTCATATTTGGACGTGCGGCGACGAGATTTAGAGTTCGGGGTTGATGACTGGGTATTCTTAAAGGTGTCACCTATAAAGGGTGTGACGAGTTTAGAAAGAAAGGCAAACTTATTCCACAATATATTGGGACTTATAGGATCATTCGGAGAGTTGTCCAAGTAGCTTATGAGTTAGAATTTCCCTCAGAGTTGGAGTCTGTCTATCCAGTTTTTCACGTATCTATGTTACAGAAGTGCATTGGCGATCCTACCTGAGTGGTGCCCACAGATGATGTACACGTTACAGAGGACTTGTCATATGAGGAAATTCCTGTTGCCATCCTGGACCAACAAATCCGCAAGCTACAGAATAAGGAGGTAGCCTCCGTGAAAGTACTTTGGAGGAACAACAATGTGGAAGAAATGACTTGGGAGGCTGAGGAAGACATGAAGTCTAGATATCCCTACCTATTTCCTCTTCCAGATAAGGGTCCCACTGAGACGTCGTAACCTCAAGGTGCGTGTACGAACTTTTGTGCTAGCTATTGTTATTGGTCATGTGAGGCCATCGTCGTTATTAACGATTGTGGTCCTATATGGTGTTAAATTACTGGGTTTCTACAAGAAGAGTTGGTAGTAGCATTGTTACAAGGGCGACTCTACCAAGGTTATATAAATCCCGAAAGGTTAAACATTCGAGGACGAATGTTTCTAAGGGGGGAAGGATGTTACATCTCGCGTTTTCATACGTTAAAAGTTTCTTCTTCAGTTAATTAACTTAGACTCAGGGATAAGATCATCTTGATGTTAACGTATTTATGCTATTTATAACAAGCGATAAATAAGTTTCGTGAAGGATAAAGAGTACACAAATTAAAGAAAACGAGTTTCGTTGAAGGTGGCCAATTTGGGATAAAATACGAGTCGAACGATAACACCCGATGATTATGAACTAGTACCATGCAAGGTATCATATGACCACGGTAGTATGATGTAAAAAAGCAATATTAAAAATAAGTAGAATTTTAAGTAATTTGAAATAATTTTTAATTATGCGGGTAATTGGTTAATTACCGGGTAACGAGACATTACCCAGTTAACTAATAAGTGGATAAAAAATCAATAATTTCCATCCCACCCCTCCAAAAACATGGCAGCCAACCACTTTACAAATAATGACTCATAGTCATATTAGAATAGGTGGAAACAAATGGATAATTAAAGATAACACTTCATATCTTGAAAACATGAGCAATACTACTTCATTTTCTAAATAATTTCAACACTACAACTATATAAAGCCTTTGCACGGTAGTTCTTACAAAAAAAAAATCCTACAGCACTTCATTCCTTACATTTGAAATACCATCCCCACAATCATTGATACAGACTATTAGTCATTTTCCTACAATTATAATTTAGCAATGAATTGATAGTTAGGAAGTTCCAAAAAAAAAAACATAATGTTGTCATTGTTATAAAACTTTCAACAGATTTCTGATTCTCAACATTTCATTAACAACGAGAATTTTTAGAAACCTAACAACGTAAAAATTTTACGGTTCTAAAGGAGTATGGTGCAATTTTTTCCAAGACTATCATATGGATTTTCCCTACTCCAGGTATGTTAAGGCTATCCCTTCTTTCTTTTGGCATCGTCTAAATTATACTGAAAAAATGAGCAAATACACAGTTTCTATAAATTACTCTATTCATAGAAATAGTAGGGGTGTCTATATTCTTGATTCCCCATGAGAATTATTATTATTATTTTCTTTTCATGGGCCTCAGAATAATACGCAGTTGGAAAAGTTTATCCGGAAGGAATATTGAGATTATTACATACTTTTCATGCATTTCATACATGTGCATTGACCCATGACCAGATGGCGTTATATACGCGTATATATGTAAATATATGTATATGGGATATGGGAAAAGGTTACGGCGTTATATACGCACCACCACCTGATCATCTGGTATATGATGATGATGTTGCCCACAGTGGCTGAAATATGATTCAAACGGCATTATATACGCGTATATATGTATGTATATTCAAACAGAATTATATACGCATATATATGTATATGGGATATGGGAAAGGTTATGGCGTTATATACGCACCACCACCTGTTCAGCTGGTATACGATGATAATTTTATCCACAGTGGCCGATATGATATGATGGGATGCCCTCAGAGGCTGATGATGTTATGAAACATATACCTATGCACGACATGACATTCATATGCATATACATGATGATAAAAGTGATTTATTATTACAGAGTTATCCAGACATACAGGTTGAGTCAATTACTCTATATCTCTTTCATGTCTCTTATATACTTATTTATGTGCCTTACATACTCAGTACATTATTCGTACTGACGTCCCTTTTGCCTGGGGACTCTGCGTTTCATGCCCGTAGGTGCAGGTAGGCGAACTGACGGTCCCCCTTCTAAGGATCCCTGATCAGCGAGAGTTGGAGTGCTCCACTTGATCCGGAGCTACTTCTGATTTTGGTACGATACGATTGTATATAGATATATATGGGTATGACGTGGCTCAGACCCGTCTTTATACAGTTATGTTTCTATTAGAGGTCTGTAGACAGTATGTCTAGTTGGATAGTATGTGTCCTTGCCGGCTTCCAGTTTTGAGATGTATAGTTGTCTATAGCATCCTTGTCGGCTCGTCCTACGTATGTTGTATGTATATGTATGTATGCCTTTTTGTGCAGATTTCCTTCATGTATAAATGTTCTCGTAATTCAGCAGATGTTATTTCAGGTTCATATTTCAGACGCATGTTTAGGGGTGTTTGACAGGTAGGACTCAGGCACCCATCGCTACCCATCAGTTTGGGTCGTGACACTGATATGAAGGGACGGGTAACAACATGCAATAGAGGTCAAGACCAACACTTGTTTTTAATAACCTTACGGAGAGGTAAGGGTAGAATATGGATATGATGACCGGTGCGCTAATGCCACGTGTAGCCCCTCTTTGAGGAGTGATTACCTGATATTTCATTAATGTGATCCAAGTTCGAAAAATCACCCTTTTGAGAATCCGAAACATCCCCGAGGCCCCCGGGACCTCGACCAAACTTACCAACCAGTCCTAATACCTTATCCAAACTTAGTCGAGCCTGCAAAACACATCACATAACCTCACAATCACCAAATATACATGGATTCAAGCCTAAGGACTTATGAAATTTCCAAAATCCACAACGGGTGCCGAAACACGTCAAAACTCGTCTGAATGACCTCAAATTTTACACAAAGGTCACAAATGACACAAAGGACCTAAAACCACTCTCGGAATTCTATTCCGAGCCCGATATCAAGATTTCACATATTGGCCAAAATCGCTCAAATCTAACTTCCGCCGAATTGCCTCAATTACTCTACAGACCACCAAAACCAATTCCGGACGCGCGCCTAAGTTCAAAATCATCATACAAAGTTGTTGACATCATCCATAACTCGTTCCGGGGCCATTTACATAAAAGTCAAACATCTGGTCAACTTCCATCACTTAAGCTTCAAAAATTGAAATTTTCCTCCCAATTCGACTCCGGATTATCCGGTAACTATCCAACCACGCACGCAGGTAGATATACACAAAGTGAAGTTGTTCAATACCTTATTCCACTGAACGGAGCTTAACTTCTCAAAACGACCGATCGGGTCGTTACATGGAAAGGCGTATGTAGGATCTTATTTCTCGGTTCATATTGAATATGTCGCGATCAAACCATATGTCAATCTTGATGTGCATGGTAGAGTGAATATTTTTTAATGGTAGTCATTGTATTTGTGATTATTTTAATCTTGAAAAGCTAAAGAAAGGAAAAATTTAAAAAATTTAAATATCTCGAAGTTCTTTATTTCTTTGTTTTTGAGACAGGCAATTGGCTATAGTGATCAAAGTCGTTTAAGCTATCATGGCCTTGAGAGTTAAGGGTAGTTGTTGGCTCATAGATTATATTAGGTAAAGTAAGGTTTTTAGAGCCTTATTTTCTTTTATGTATACTCGCGTATTGAAATCTCATTGTTCTTAGTTTTCAAGCGCAAGCGCGCACACATATATATGTATATGTTCGTTGACTCGATCTTCTATTGGGCTACATTTTGGTCAGGACTTGATTCATTTCAACTATTGAGATCGATCTGTTCTTAAATATAAATGAAGATTTCAGAAAAAGAGTCACACATTTGTATATATCTTCAATAATTTTTTTTTTACTTTTGATACCCGTGCAAAAAAAAATATGTCTTAAATTTTTAATATATGGACCTTCTTATACACGCGAAAAATGTATATGTTCATGAGGTTATAATAGAAATATGTGAAAACAGATGGTCTCTTTAGCATTAATCATGTAACTTTTTGTCAAAACCCAAATTCTACTCTAGGTCGCGATGGCGCCTAATACCGATGTTAGGCAAGCCAACACAATTCATCTAGTGAGTTTCATTTATTTTATTAAAAACCTTTCTAACAATATCTTAACTTAAATCACTAAGCATTTGAAAATAGCAAATGACAAAGGCAAATTAGATTGTAAAGATCAAAAGAAGTCAAATTTAAAAGTAAATCCCCAAAAGAATAGTCCACCAATGTGTGTGCAACTAATGTCACAAGTATATGGGCATCTAGTAGAATAAACAAAACAATACATCTACTCTATTGTCTGAAATAGAATATACAAAATAAGCAAAAGAAAAGACTCCAACGCGCTGTTGAACGGCATCAGGATAAGCAGCTCACCGTGGAATTTTTGCCTCTATATCAAGAATGCGCTCCGGACTGGTAACCATGTGCACCTACCTCAGAACCTGTACAATTAAGTACAGAAGCGTAGCATGAGTACATAAACATTATGTACCCAGTAAGTATCCAGTCTAATCTCGAAGAAGTAGTGACGAGGGGTCGACTCGATACTAACTAGGGGCAAACAATTTATCTAAATATAAGGCTAAACATGAATATCAAGGATAAATGACAAATAATGACAAGAAATGACAAGTCTTTCCAAAATGGCATTCATGTTTCAATTTCTATCACAACACGGACTTGCTCGAACCTTCGGAATGCCCCAAACAACATTAAATCTAATAATCACACCCTAAAACCAATTAAATCAAACTTATGAACTTTGAGTTCTTCAATCTACTTCAACCATGCCGAAACGTACTTATACTACGCGGAATGATACCAAATTTTGCGTGCAACTGATATTACGGAACTATTCTTGATCTCAGAATTCTGTTTGGACCTTGATATCATCAAAACAAGTTCCAAACCTCAATTATAGAATTTTAAGAATCTTATTTCGCTATTTGCCACCAAAACGCTCCCGGGTCATCCAAAACCCGTTCCGAACATACGCCCAAGTCCGAAATCATCATACGAACCTATTGGAACCTTCAAATCCCGATTCCGAAGTCGTTTACTCAAAATGTTAATCGAAGTCAAACTTGGCCTTTTAGGCCAACCTTGAGGAACCAAGTGTTCCAATTTCAACCCAAACTCTTCCAAATCCCGAACCAACCATCCAAGCAAGTCATAAATCAATAAAAGAAAATATGGGAAGTCTTATTTAGGGGTACGGGGTTCTATGAAGCAAAAAAACCGGTCGGGTCATTACATTCTCCACCTCTTAAACAAATGTTCATCCTCGAACGAGTCTAGGATCATACCTGGAGTGTTGAACAAGTGTGGATATTTTCTCCGCATGTCCTCCTCGGACTCCCAAATTTCCTCCTCGACTGGTTGGCCCCTCCACTGGACCTTCACGGCAGCAACCCTCTTAGACCTCAACTGGCTCTCCTTCCTATCAATAATAGCCACTAGTTCCTCCTCGTAGCCCAACCTCTCGTCTAGCTGAATGGTACTGAAGTTTAACACCTGAGACAAGTCGGTGTGGTACCTCCGGAGCATAGATACGTGAAAAAATAGATGAACACCCGATAAGCTAGGAGGCAGAGCAAGCTCATAAGAAACCTCCCCAACTCGCCTCAACACCTCAAATGGGCCTATAAACCTTGGGCTCAACTTGCCCTTCTTCCCGAACCTCATAATGCCCTTCATCGGCGAGACTTTCAAGAGAACCTTCTCGCCGACCATGAATGATACATCACATGCCTTCTGATCCGCGTAACTCTTGTGCGAAGCCTCTCCTGAATCAACCTTACCTTTTCCAAGGCATCCTTTACCAAATCAGTACCGTATAACTTAGCCTCGAAAGGCTCAAACCACCTGGTGGGAGAACAACATCGCCGACCATATAAAGCCTCAAATGGGGCCATCTCAATGCTAGAATGATATCAATTGTTTTAAGCAAACTTAGCCAAGGGAAAGAAATGATCCCACTGCCCTCCAAAGTCAATCACACATGCCCTGAGCATGTTCTCTAATATCTGAACTGCCCGTTCCGACTGCCCATCGGTCAGGATGAAATGTTGTGCTGAGCTCTACACGGATGCCCAACTCACTCTGTACGGCTCTCTAGAAATGCGAGGTGAACTGAGGACCTCTATCTAATATGATGAGCACAGGCACACCGTGAAACTGAAATATCTCCCGAATGTAGATCTGGGCCAACCTCTCTAGAGTATAAGTAGTGGATATTGGAATGAATGTGCCAACTTGGTCTACCTGTCTACAATAACCCAAACCACATCAAACTTCCGCAAGGTCCGTGGCAACCCAACTACGAAGTCCATAGTGATGCGCTCCCATTTCCACTCAGGTATATGCATCTGCTAGAGTAGGCCTCCTAGCCTCTGGTTCTCATACTTAACCTGTTGGAAATTTAGACATCTAGCCACATACTCCACTATGTCTTTCTTCATCCGCCACCACCAATAGTGTTTTCTCAGGTCACGATACATCTTCGTAGCACCTGGATAAATAGAATACCGTGAATTGTGTGCCTCCTCTAGAATCCTCTCCCTAAGGCCATCAACATTAGGAACACATAGGAGACCCTGAAGTCGCAGAACACCATCCTCGCTAATAAAAACCTTCTTGGAACCACCCTGTAGTACCGTCTCATTGAGAACTGCCAAGTGCGGATCATCAAACTGTCGAGCCTTGATCTGTCCCAATATGAAGACTGAGCAACAACACAAGCAAGAACTCAGCTGGGCTCTGAAATGTCCAGCCTCACAAGTCTGTTAGCCAAGGACTGGATGTCCCAAGCTAGTGGCCTCTCCTCTGCCGAAATGATTGCCAAGCTACCCATACTCTCTGTCTTCCTGCTTAAGGAATTTTCAACTACATTCGCCTTGCCCGGATGACAAAGAATAGTGATGTCATAGTCCTTCAGCAACTCAAGCCATCTACACTGCCTCAACTTAAGATCCCTCTGCTTTAACAAGTGCTACAAACTACGATGGTCTATATAAACTTCACAAGACACTCCATACAAGTAATGCCTCAAAATCTTAAGAACATGAACAATCGTTGCCAACTCAAATTTGTGCACGGGGTACTTCTTCTCATGAACCTTCAGCTGACGTGAAGCATATGCAATAACTCATCCCTACTGCATCAACACATATCCCAAGACAACGCCTGAAGCGTCGCAATAAACTGTATACATCCCCAAACCGGAAGGCAACACTAGAACTGGTGATGTGGTCAGAGTTGTCTTAAGCTTTTGGAAGCTCGCCTCACACTCGTCGGACCATCAGAACAGGGCACCCTTATTAGTTAACCTAGTCAGAGGGGCTACAATGGATGAAAATCCCTCTACAAATCGGCGATAATAGCCTGCCAATCCCAAGGAACTCCTGATCTCTGTCGTTGAAGTGAGACGTGGCCAACTCTGAACCGCCTCAATCTTCTTAGGATCCACCTTGATACCCTCTCCGAATACCACATGTCCCAAGAATGCCACATAATCTAACCAAAACTCACACTTGGAGAACTTAGTATATAGCTTCTATTCCCGTAAGGTCTGGAGCACTACTCTCAAATGCTGCTCGTGCTCCCCCAGGCTACGTGAGTAGATCAAGATGTCATCAATGAAGACTAACAAAAGAATCAATATAAGGCCTGAACACCCTATTCATCAAATCCATAAACGCTGCTAGGGAATTAATCAAGCTAAAGGACATCACAAGGTACTCATAATGACCATATCTAGTACGGAAGGCAGTCTTCGGAACATCTGAGTCCCGAATCTTCAGCTGATGGTACCCCGATCTCAAGTCAATCTTAGAAAATACCTTAGCACCCCATGTGGTTAAGCAAATCATCGATGTGCGTCAACGGGTACTTGTTCTTGATGGTAACTTTGTTCAACTGGCGGTATTCAATATACATCTGCATGGTACCATTCTTCTTCTTCACAAATAGCACTGGAGCACCCCCAAGGCGATATGCTCGGTTTGATAAACCCCTTAGCTAGCAACTCCTCAAGCTGTTCTTTCAGATCTTTCAATTCTTTCGGAGTCATAAAATATGGTGGAATGGATATAGGCTGGGTACCTAGAGCCAAGTCAATACAGAAATCAATATCACGCTCTAGCGGCATGCCTGGGAGGTCAGAAGGAAACACATCGGCAAAATTTCGGACCACTGGCACTGAATAAATTGTCGGAGACACTGCGGTGGTGTCCCGCACACAAGCGAGATAATCCAAAGAACCCTTCTCGACCATACGTCGAGCCTTCATAAAAGAAACAACTCGACTAGCTACACTAACTGAGCAACCTCTCTACTCCAATCTCGGCAACTCAGGAATGGCTAAAGTAACAGTCTTGGCATGGCAGTCTAGGATGGCGTGATAAGGAGATAACAAGTCCATGCCTAGGATGACCTCAAAATTAGTCATCTAAATCAACAAGAGGTCCGCTCTGGTCACGAACCCACAGAATGTGACCACACAAGAATGATAGATCCGGTCCACAACCACAGAATCGCCCACGGGTGTGGACACATAAACAGGAGTACCCAAGGACTCGCGAGGAAAATCCAGGAAATGAGCAAACAGAGATGATACATATGAATAGGTAGACCCTGGATCAAATAATACTGAAGCCTCCCTACCGAAGATGGAGATAATACATGTGATAACTGCATCTGAGGCTAATGCATCTGGTCTAGCAGGAAAAGCATAGAATCTGGCTGGAGCACTGGCTGGCTGACCTCCACCTGACTGAACAGAAGCTGGCTGCACTCCCCTTGCCTGGCCTCCACCTCTAGGATGACCCCTACCAACCTGTCATCCACCTCTGGGTGGCTGGACCGCCGGTGCTAAAACCATAGGCTGATGACCTTGCTGCACTGTCTTGCCCCGAAGTCTGGGGCAAAACCTCTTCATGTGACCTGGATCTCCACACTCATAGTAGCCACTCGGCACCATAGATGCTGCCTTGAAGACTGGCCCTGATGGTTGGAATACCTACCGGAGGAACCCTGAATGGCTGGGGGCGCTATGAACTCTTTGGCATGGCACTGAAATAGGAGTTGGAAGAACCCTGATGACAAGAATACCCGCCAGAGGAACCCTAAATGACTGGTGGGAGATAAGAACTCTCTGGCATCGTGCTGAAATAAGGCCTCACTGACCTCTGCCCCTAGCCGGAGCACCTTTAAAATCCCCAGAAAACCGAGCCCTCTTGTCCTGCTGCCACTGATCTCTACTCCTCAGATGATAGCTCTCAATCTTGCGAGCAATCTCCACTACCAGCTGATAAGGAGTCCCCATCTCGACCTCTCGGGCCATGTTGGCCCTAATACCAGAGTGCAACCCTTCTACAAACCTCCGCACTCTCTCTGCATATGTAGGAAGTATCATAAGTTCACGATGAGACAACTCAGAAAACCTCGCCTCGTAGTCGGTCAGTGACATCTGAACCTACTCGAGCTGCTCAAGCTGGTACCGCAGTTCTTCCCTCTCAGAGGGTGGGATATACCTGTCCAGGAATAGCTGAGTAAACTGCTCCCAGGTTATGGGAGGAGAATCCACTGGCCTGCCAAGAACATAAGACTGCTACAATCTACGACCAAACAGATAGCATGCGCATATATTGCCGAGGACGTACGACTCGATCCAAAAAAATAATAAATGTGCACTGCCAAAGGGTCGAACGATGCGAACCATATATGCATCTATTAACCTGCCGAGGCGAACGACCCGCTCCCATGAGAGTATTGGAAGGAATCACCCCGCTCAATTCCTTTAAAAATAATAATTTACTTGAAACTTTCAAATTCTTAGGATCTTGAATTAAATTCCACCCAATACAATTAGTGCATGAAGTAAATAAACAGTATTCACAAAGCATGGTGTGCACCTAAACTACCCGGACATAACAAGAATAGTCACCACGTACGGACTCTCATCACCTCGTGCGTACGTAGTCCCCCATAATTTATTCATATATCATATACGTTCACCTATGGGGACATTTCCCTCTTACAAGGTTAGAAAGGAGACTTACCTTGTCCCAAGGCTTACTTCCAAACTCAAGAATGCGTTCACGCCCTCAAACCGGAGCCAAACGATCCAAAATTATTCAAATAGGGTAAAAACTAGTCAATATAGGTTCAAAAGATCATACTACAATTATTAGAGTGATTTCCCATCCCAAATCACAAGATTCATAAAATCCACCCCCGGGCCCACGTGCCCGAATTCATGTAATTTTAAAAGAAAATCGTTACCCATAACCTTAGGATCAAGAATATGTGATTTTTACTATATTCCATGAAACATTTCGTGGTAAAACTCCATTTCTATCAAAACCCTAGGTTTTCATCTAACTCATGTTGTAAAGAAATTACTTACCTCAAAGTGCTAGGTGAAAGCTTCCCCCCAAAAGCTCTGAAAATCGCATAAGTGTAGAAGTGAAATGAAATAAAATGGCCTAAGACCCAATTTTAAAAGCTGTGTCCAGGCCTTTGATGTCGCATTTGCAACATCAGGTTTGCAAAATGCGAAGTCGCAAATGCAAACCTGGGCTCTCTTCTACTGGGTTCGCAAATGCGAACAAAACGTCGCAAATGCGGCTACTGCCCAGCTCAGGCTTCTTCGATTTTGCGAAGCCTTCATCGCAATTGCAAGTTCGCAAATGCGAACAAATCCTTGCATTTGTGAGGCCTGCAACAGCAACCCAGAACACCAGAACAACTGGAGTGTTTTTACTCCTAACGCACGTTCGAAACTCATCTGAGCCCTCGGGGCTCCACTCCGAATACTCACACAAGTCCAACAACACTATGAAAACTTAATCGTGCGATCGGAACACCTAAATAACATTAAAACTAAGAATTACACCCTAAAACCATTTGGATCAAACTTAAGAACTTTAAGTTCTTCAATCTATGTCCAACGTGCTGAAACATACTTATACTACTCAGATTGATACCAAATTTTGTGTGCAAGTCATAAATGACATAAAGGAACTATTCCCGGTCTCGAAATTCCATTTGGACCTCGATATCCTCAAAACACATTCCAAACCTCAATTATAGAACTTCAAGAATCTTAGCTCGCTATTTGGCACCGAAACGCTCCCGGGTCATCCAAAACCCGTTTCGAACATACACCAAAGTCCGAAATCGACATACGAACCTATTGAAACCTTCAAATCCCGATTCTGACGTCGTTTACCCAAAATGTTGACCGAAGTCAAACTTGGCCTTCTAAGCCAACTTTAAGGAACCAAGTGTTCCGATTCCAACCCAAACCCTTCCAAATCCCGAACCAACTATTCCCGCAAGTCATAAATGAATAAAAGCAAGTACGGGAAGTCTTATTTAGGGGTACAGGGTTCTAGGAAGCAAAATGACCGGTCGGGTCGTTACATTCTCCACTTCTTAAACAAATATTCGTCCTCGAACGGGTCTAGAATCATACCTGGAGTGCTGGAAAAGTATGGATATCTGCTTCGCATGTCCTCCTCGGACTCCCAAGTCGCCTCCTCCCATGGCCGGCCCCTCCACTGGACCTTCACGATGGAAACCCTCTTAGTCCTCAACTGGCGCTCCTGCCTATCAATAATAGCAACTGGTTCTTCCTCGTAGCCCAACCTCTCGTTTAGCTGAATGGTACTGAAGTCTAACATATGAGACAAGTCGGCGTGGTACCTCCAGAGCATAAATATGTGAAAAAATGGATGGACACCTGATAAGCTGGGAGGTAGAGCAATCTCATAAGCAACCTCCCCAACTTGCCTCAACACCTCAAATGGGCCTATAAACCTTGGGCTAAACTTGTCCGTCCTCCCGAAATTCATAATACCCTTCATCAGCGAGACTTTCAAGAGAACCTTCTCACCGACCATATACTCCACTATGTCTTTATTCATCCGCCACCACTAGTAGTGCTGCCTTAGGTCACGATACATCTTCATAGCACCTGGATGAATAGAATATTGTGAACTGTGTGCCTCCTCTAGAATCCTCTCCCTCAGGCCATCAACATTAAGAACATATAGGCGACCCTGAAGTCGCATATCACCATCCTCGCCAATAGAGACCTCCTTGGCATCACCCTGTAGTACCGTCTCTCTAAGAACTTCCAAGTGCTGATAATATAACTGTCGAGCCATGATCTTCCCCAATAATGAAGACTGAGCAACAACACACGCAAGAACTCGGATGGGCTCTAAAATGTCCAGCCTCACAAGTCTGTTAGCCAAGGACTGAATGTCCAAGGCTAGTGGCCTCTCCTCCGCTGAAATGAATGCCAAGCTACCCATACTCTCTGTCTTCCTTCTTAAGGCGCCTGCAACCACATTCTCATTGTTGGGATGATAAAGAATGGTGATGTCATAATCCTTCAGTAACTCCAACCACCTACGCTGCCTCAAATTGAGATCCATTTGCTTGAACAATTGCTGTAAACTGTGGTGGTCTGTATAAACCTCAGAAGCCACTCCATACAAGTAATGCCTCCAAATCTTAAGAGCATGAACAATCTCTGCCAACTCCAACTCATAATGACCATATCTAGTACAGAAGGCAGTCTTCGGAACATCCGAGTCTCGAATCCTCAACTGATGGTACCCTGATCTCAAGTCAATCTTGGAAAACACATTAGCACCATGGAACTAGTCATACTAATCATCGATGCATGACAACGGGTACTTGTTCTTGATGGTAACTTTGTTCAACTGGCGATAGTCAATACACATCCGCGTAGTCCCATCCTTCTTCTTCACATATAACACTGGAGCACCTCAAGGCGATACACTAGGTCTGATAAACTCCTTAGCTAAAATCTCGTCGAGTTGTTCTTTCAATTCCTTCGGAGCCATACGGTATGGTGGAATAGATATAGGTTGGGTGCCTGGAGCTAGGTTAATGCAAAAATCAAAATCACGATCTGGTGGCATGCCTGGATGGTCTAAAAGAAACACATCGACAAACCCCCGAACCACTGGTACTGAATCAATCGTCGGAGGCTCTGCGATGGTGTCCTGCATATAACCAAGATAAGCCAAACAACCCTTCTCGACCATTCGTCGAGCCTTCAGAAAAGAAACAACCCGACTAGCTGCACTAACTGAGGAACCTCTCCACTCCAATCTCGCAACTCAGGCATGGCTAAAGTAACAGTCTTGGCATAGCAATATAGGATGGCATGATAAGTAGATAACCAATCCATGACAAGGATGATCTTGATATTACTCATATCAAGTAACAAGATGTCCGATCTGGTCTCGAACCCACAGAATATGACCACACAGGACTAATAGATCCGGTCCACAACCACAGAATCGCCCACAGGAGTGGACAAATAAACAAGAGTACCCAAAGACTCACGAGGAACATCTAGGAAACGAGCAAATAAAGATGATACATAGGATGATGTAGACCCTGGACCAAATAATACTAAAGCCTCGCTACCGCAGGCAGAGATAATACATGTGATAACTGCATCTAAGGCTAATGCATCTGGTTTGGCTGGAAAAGCATAGAATCTGGCTGGAGCGTTGGTTGGCTGGCCTCCACCTGATCGAATAGAAGCTTACTGCACTCCCCATTCCTGGTCTCCGCCTCTGGGACGACCCCTACCAATCTGTCCTCCACATCTGGGAGGCCGGACCATTGGTGCTAAAATAACAGGCTGATGACTCTGCTGCACTACCTTGCCCTGAAGCCTGGGGAAAACCTCTTCATGTGACCTGGATCCCCGCACTCGTAACAACCTCTCGGCACCATAGACTACTGCCCTGAAGACTGGCCCTGGTGGACGAAATAACACTAGAGGAATCCTGAATGGCTGGGGGGACGATATGAACTCTCTGGCATGGCACTTAAATAGGTGCTCGAAGAACCATGATGACCAGAATACCCTCTGGAGGAACCCTGAATAGCTGGTGGGCGATAAGAATTCTCCGGTATTGCACTGAAATAAGGCCTCAATGGAGCATCTTGAGGAGGTGGTGGTGGTGCTGAATATGGGGGCCTACTGGGCTGGCCCCTCCCAAACTGACCTCTGCCCCTAGTCGGAGGACCTCTAAAATCTCCAGAAAATCGAGCCCTCTTATGTTGTTGTCCCTGCTCTCTACTCCTCAGACGGTAGCCCTCAATCCTGCGAGCGATCTCCACCACTAGCTGATAAAGAGTCTCCATCTCCACCTCTCGGGCCATGTTGGCCCTAATACCCGAGTGCAACCCTGATACAAACCTTTGCACTCTCTCTATGTTAGTAGGATGTATCATAAGTGCATGACGAGACAACTCAGAAAACCTTGCCTCGTCGTCGGTCACTGTCATCTGGCCCTTCTCAAGCTGCTCAAACCGATACTGCAGCTCTTCCCTCTCAGTGGGTGGATTATACCTGTCCAAGAATAGCTGGGTAAAGTTCTCCCAAGTGATGGGGGGAGAATCCACTGGCCTGTCAAGAACAAAAGACTTCCACCATCTACGGGCCCTGCCCTCTAGCTGGAAAGTAGTGAAGTCAACCCCATGAAACTCCAGTATCCTCATGTTGTGCAGTCTGTCCCTGCACCTATCAATTAAATCCTGAGCATCCTCATGAAGCTCACCCCCGAAGACAGGAAGGTGAAGTCTAGTCCATCTGTCTAATAACTTCTGCGAATCGCCGTCCGCAACTGGTCGGGGTTCAGGTGCCACTGCTGCAACTAGCTGGGCCCCGCCCGCGGGTAAGGTACCCGGAGTCTGATAAATCGCAGCTGCATGTCCTGGGGTCTGAGCAGTAGGGGTCTGTGCTCCCCTCCCGCCTGACATAAGGCCGGGTCCGCTGGAAATAAACTAGCCTAGGTCGTAGTGTCCATGAATTGCATCATACGGCACATGACATCCTGAAAGCCCGACACTGTCATGAAATGCACCAGGGCGGGATCTGCTACGGGCACCTCGTCCTTCTACTCAATGATATGATCTGCTGGCTCTACTGGTGGTACAACTGGGGCAGCTCTGGCACGCCCTCGCCCCCTACCTTGGGCTGATGCACTCCCCCCGCCTCTGCCTCGGTCTCTAGAGAAGGGGGGAGCGGCCCTTCTAGGGTCTGGAACGTCGGTTGTACGCGTCCTCACCATCTGTGATAGAATAGAAGAGAGAAATTTAGTACACCATCAACTGCACGATAGAAGATGAATAAAGAGAAGTTTCCTAACACCATATAGCCTCTCGAAGATAAATACAGACGTCTCTGTACCGATCCACATGACTCTATTAGCTTTGCCCATTACATGTGAGACCTACGTGAACCTAGTGCTCTGATACCATATTTTCACGACCCAAATTCTAATCTAGGTCGTGATTACCCAACACCGATGCTAGGCAAGCCAACACAATTCATCTAGTGAGTCTCGTTTAATTTATAAGACCCATTTCTAACCATACCTAAATTCCATTCACTAAGCATGTGAAAATAACAAATATCAAAGGCAAATTTAATTGAAATGATCAAAAGAAGCCGAATTTACATAGTACACCCCCAAAAGAATGGTCTACCAATGTGCGTGCCAGGAACTAGTGTCACAAGTATACTGGCATCTAGTAGAATGAACAAAAGAATAAATATACCCTATTGTCTGAAATAGAATAGACAGAATAAACTAAAAGGGAAAAGACTCCAGACAGGTAACCAGGTGCATCTTCCTCAGAACCTGTACAATTAAGTATAGAAGTGTAGCATGAGTACATAAACATTATGTACCTCGTAAGTATCCAGTCTAACCTCGAAGAAGTAGTAACGAGGGCTCAACTTGACACTTACTAGGACCAAACAATATACTTAAGCATGTGACTAAGCATGGATATCAAGGATAAATAGCAGAAAAATAACAGGAAACCACAAGCTTTTCTATAATTATAAAAAAATCCTTGTCATTTCATTTGACAATTTATATTCCAGGGCATTTAAACAATCTAAAAATCATGGGAAAGTGCCAAACAGATAGCATGCGCATATATTGCCGAGAACGTACGACTCGATCCAACAAAATAATAAATGTGCACTATCGAAGGGTCGAACTGCGCGAACTATAGATGCATCTATTAACCTGCCGAGGCGAACGACCCGATCCCATGAGAGTATTGGAAGGAATCACTCTGCTCGCGGAATATAATTGCGAAGCGGTCAAACATAAACATAATATATTTCTCTCCTTCCTCAATTCCTTTAAAAATAATAATTTACTTGAAACTTTCAAATATCCTGAAATAAATTCCACCCAATACAATTAGCGCATGAAGTAAATAGACAGTATTCACAAAGCATGGTGTTCACCTAAAGTACCTGGATATAACAAGAATAGTCACCACGTACGGACTCTCGTCACCTCGTGCATACGTAGTCCCCCACAATTTATTCATATATCATATAAGTTCACCTATAGGGAGATTTCCCTCTTACAAGGTTAGAAAGGAGACTTACCTTGTCCCAAGGCTTATTTCCAAACTCAAGAATGCGTTCACGCCCTCAAACTGGAGCCAAACGATCCAAAACTATTCAAATAGGGTAAAAACTAGTCAATATAGGCTCAAAAGATCATACTTCCACTATTAGAGTGATTTCCCATCCCAAATCACAAGATTCCTAAAATCCACCCCCAGGCCCACGTGCCCGTATTCCGGAAATTTTTAAAGAAAATTGTTACCCATAACCTTAGGATCAAGAATATATGATTTTTACTAGATTCCATAACAAATTTCGTGGTAAAATTCCATTTTTATCAATACCCTAGGTCTTCATATAAACTCTTGATTTTCACTAATCCTTGAATGTTAATCTACCCATAATCTATGTATTTAACTCATGTTGTATAGAAATTACTTGCCTCAAAGTGCTAGGTGAAAGTCTCCTCCCAAAAACTCTAAACCGCCTCAATCGTCTTAGGATCCACCTTGATACCCTCTCTGGATACCACATGTCCCAAGAATGCCACAGAATCTAACCAAAACTCACACTTGGAGAACTTATTATATATCTTCTGTTCCCGTAAGGTGTAGAGCACTACTCTCAAATGCTTCTCGTGCTCCCCCATGCTACGTGAGTAGATCAATATGTCATCAATGAAGACTAACAAAAGAATCAATATAAGGCCTGAACACCCTATTCATCAAATCCATAAACGCTGCTGGAGCATTAATCAAGCCAAAAGACATCACAAGGTACTCATAATGACCATATCTAGTACGAAAGGCAGTCTTCGGAACATCTGAGTCCCGAATCTTCAGCTGATGGTACCCCGATCTCAAGTCAATCTTAGAAAATACCCTAGCACCCTGCAACTAGTTAAGAAAATCATCGATGTGTGTCAACGGGTACTTGTTCTTGATGGTAACTTTGTTCAACTGGCGGTAGTCAATACACATCTGCATGGTACCATTCTTCTTCTTCATAAATAGCACTGGAGCACCCCAAAACGATATGTGCGGTCTAATAAACCCCTTAGCTAGCAACTCCTAAAGCTGTTCTTTTAGATCTTTCAATTCTTTCGGAGCCATACAGTACGATGGAATGGATATAGGCTGGGTGCCTGGAGCCAAGCCAATACCGAAATCAATAGCACGCTCTAGCGACATGCCTGGGAGGTCAGAAGGAAATGCATCGGCGAAATTCTGGACCACTGGCACTGAATCAATTGTCGAAGACACTGTGGTGGTGTCACGCACATAAGCGAGATAAGCCAAACAACCCTTCTCGACCATACGTCAAGCCTTCAGAAAAGAAACAACTCGACTAGCTACACTAACTGAGGAACCTCTCTACTCTAATCTCGGCAACTCAGGCATGGCTAAAGTAACAGTCTTGGAATGGAAGTCAAGGATGGTGTGATAAGGAGATAACCAGTCCATGCCTATGATGACCTCAAAATCAGTCATATAAAGCAACAAGAGGTCCGCTCTGGTCTCGAACCCACAGAATGTGACCATATAGGAACGATAGATCCGATCCACAACCACAGAATCGCCCACGGGAGTCGACACATAAACAGGAGTACCCAAGGACTCGCGAGGAATATCCAGGAAATGAGAAAACAGAGATGATACACATGAATAGGTAGACCCTGGATCAAATAATACTGAAACCTCCCTACCGCAGATAGAGATAATACATGTGATAACTGCATCTGAGTCCAATGCATCTAGTCTGGAAGGAAAAGCATAGAATCTTGCTAGAGCGCAGGCTGGCTAGCCTCCACCTGACTGAACAGAAGCTGGATGCACTCCCCTTGCCTGGCCTCCACCTCTGGGACAACCCCTACCAACCTGTCCTCCAACTCTGGGTGGTCGGACCGGCGGTGCTGAAACCATAGGCTGATGACCTTGCTGCACTGTCTTGCCCCAAAGTCTGGAGCAAAACCTCTTTATGTGACCCGAATCTCCACACTCATAGCAGCCCCTCGGCACCATAGATGTTGCCCTGAAGACTGGCCCTGATGGATGGAATACCCACCGGAGGAACCCTGAATGGCTGGGGGCGATATGAACTCTTTGGCATGGCACTGAAATAGGCATTAGAAGAACCCTGATGACCAGACTACTCGCCAGAGGAACCCTAAATAACTGGTGGGAGATAAGAACTCTCCGGCATCATACTGAAATAAGGCCTCACTAGAGCACCTCGAGGAGGTGGTGGCGGTGGTGAATATGGGGGCCTGCTAGGCTGGCCCCTCCCAAACTGACCTCTGCCCCTAGCCAGAGCACCTTTAAAATCCCGAGAAAACTGAGCCCTCTTGTCCTGCTACCCCTGATCTCTACTCCTCAGATGATAGCCCTCAATCTTGTGAGCAATCTCCACTACCAGCTGATAAAGAGTCCCCATCTCGACCTCTCGGGCCATGTTGGCCCTAATACCAGAGTGCAACCCTGCTACAAACCTCCGCACTCTCTCTGCATCAGTAGGAAGTATCATAAGTTCATGACGATACAACTCAGAAAACCTCGCCTCGTAGTCGGTCACTGACATTCTACCCTACTCAAGCTGGTACCGCAGCTCTTCCCTCTCAGAGGGTGGGATATACCTGTCCAGGAATAGCTGAGTAAAATGCTCCAAGGTGATGGGAGGAGAATCCGCTGGCCTGCCAAGAGCATAAGGTTGCTACCATCGACAGCCCCTACCCTCTAGCTGGAAAGTAGTGAAGTCAACGCCATGAGACTCCAGTATCATCATGTTGTGCAGTCTGTCTCTGCACCTAACTTCTGCGGGTTGCCGTCCGCAGCTGTTCTGGGCTCAGGTGCTACTACTGCAACTGGCTGGGGCCCACCCACGGGTAGTGTACCCAGAGTCTTGATATACTGCAGCTGCATGTCCCGGGGCCTGGGCAGTAGGGGTCTGTGCTTCCCCTCTTGCCTGAGAGGTGGTCGGGTCCGTTGGAAATAAACCAGCCTGGGTCATAGGGTCCATGAATCGTATCATACGGCCCATGACCTCCTGAAAGCCCAACGCTGTCATGAAATCCACTGGGGCAGGATCATCTGCGGGCACCTCGCCCTGATCCTCAATGATAGGATCCTCTGATGGTGCAACTGGGGCAGCGCTGGGACGCCCTCGTCCCCTACCTCGGGCTGGTGCCCTCCCCCCGCCTCTGCCTCGGCCTCTAGCAACGGGGGGAGCGGCTCCTCTCGAGTATGGAACATCAGTTGGACATGTCCTCACCATCTGTGAGAGAATAGAAGAGTGAAATTTAGTATACATCAACTCCACGATAGAAGATGAATAAAGAGAAATTTCCTAACACCACATAGCCTCCCGAAGAAAAATACAGACGTCTCCATATCGATCTGCAAGACTCTATTAGGTTTTCCCATTACTTATGAGACCTAAGTGAACCTAGGGATCTGATACCATGTTGTCACGACCTAAATTCTACTCTAGGTCGCTATGGCGTCCAACACCGATGTTAGGCAAGCCAACGCAATTCATCTAGTGAGTCCTATTTATTTTATTAAAAACCTTTCCAACAATATCTTAACTTAAATCACTAAGCATTTGAAAATAGAAAATGACAAAGGCAAATTCGATTGCAAAGATCAAAAGAAGTCAAATTTAAATAAGTACCTCCCCAAAAGAATAGTCCAGCAATGTGTGTGCTCGGAACTAGTGTAGCAAGTATATGGGCATCTAGTAGAATAAATAAAAGAATACATCTACTCTACTGTCTGAAATAGAATAAACAGAACAAGAAAAAGAAAATACTCCAACGCACTGCTGAACGGCATCGGGATAAGCAGCTCACCGTGGAATCTCTGCCTCTATATCAAGAACACGCTCCAGGCTGGTAACCAGGTGCACCTGCCTCAGAACCTGTACAATTAAGTACTGAAGCGTAGCATGAGTACATAAACATTATGTACTCAGTTCGTATCCAGTCTAATCTCGAAGAAGTAAGTGATGAGGGGTCGACTTGATACTAACTAGGGCCAATCAATTTATTTAAATATAAGGCTAAGCATTAATGTCACGACCCAAATTCTAATCTAGGTCGTGATGGCGCCCAACACCGATGCTAGGCAAGCCAACACAATTCATGTAGTGAGTCCCGTTTAATTAATAAGACCCATTTCTAACCATACCTAAATTTCATTCACTAAGCATGTGAAAATAACAAATATCAAGGCAAATTTAATTGAAATGATCAAAAGAAGCTGAATTTACATAATTGCATCCCCAAAAGAATGGTCTACCAATATGTGTGCCAGGAACTAGTGTCACAAGTATACGGGCATCTAGTAGAATGAACAAAAGAATACATCTACCCTACTGTCTGAAATAGAATAGACAGAATATGCAAAACGGGAAAAGACTCCAACATGCCGTTGAACGGCATCAAGAGAAGCAGCTCACCGTGGAACCTCTGCCTTAGATTTCAAGAACGTGCTCCGGACTGGTAACCAGATGCACCTGCCTCAGAACTTGTACAATTAATTACAGAAGCGTAGCATGAATACATAAATATTATGTACCTAGTAAGTATCCAATCTACCCTCGAAGAAGTAGTGACGAGGGGTCAACTTGACACTTACTAGGGCCAAACAATATACTTAAGCATGTGACTAAGCATGGATATCAAGGCTAAATAGCAGAAAATAACAGGAGACCACAAGTTTTTCTATAATTATAAAAATACGAAAAACCTTGTCATTTCATTTGACAATTTATATTCCAGGGCATTTAAACATTATAAAATCGCGGGAAAGTGCCAAACAGATAGCATGCGCATATATTGTCGAGGACGTACGGCTCGATCCAAGAAAATAATAAAATGTGCACTGCCGAAGGGTCGAACGACGCCAACCATAGATGCATCTATTAACCTGCCGAGGCGAACGACCCGCTCCCATGAGAGTATTGGAAGGAATCACTCTGCTCGCGAAATATAATTGGGAAGCGGTCAAAAATAAACATAATATATTTCTCTCATTTCTCAATTCCTTTAAAAATAATAATTTACTTGAAACTTTCAAATTCCTAGGATCATGAAATAAATTCCACCCAATACAATTAGCGCATGAAGTAAATAAACAGTATTCACAAAGCATGGTGTGCACCTAAACTACCCGTACATAACAAGAATAGTCGACACGTAGGGACTCTCGTCACCTCATGTGTATGTAGTCCCCCATAATTTATTCATATATCATATAAGTTCACCTATTGGGACATTTTCCTCTTACAAGGTTAGAAAGGAGACTTACCTTGTCCCAAGGCTTACTTCCAAACTCAAGAATGCGTTCACGCCCTCAAACCGGAGCCAAACGATCCAAAACTATTCAAATAGGGTAAAAACTAGTCAATATAGGTTCAAAAGATCATACTTCCACTATTAGAATGATTTCCCATCCCAAATCACAAGATTCATAAAATCCACCCCCGGGCCCACGTGCCCGGATTCCGGAAATTTTAAAAGAAAATCGTTACCCATAACCTTAGGATCAAGAATATGTGATTTTTACTAGATTCCATGAAAAGTTTCGTGGTAAAACTCCATTTATATCAAAACCCTAGGTTTTCATCTAAACTTTTTATTTTCACTAATCCTTGCATGTTAATCTACCCATAATCTATGTATTTAACTCATGTTGTATAGAAATTACTTACCTCAAAGTGCTAGGTGAAAGCTTCCTCCCAAAAGCTCTGAAAATCGCCTAAGTGTAGAAGTGAAATGAAATAAATCACCTAAGTCCCAATTTTAAAAGTTGTGTCCAGGACTCTGATGTCGCATTTGCGACATCAGGTTCGCAAAATGCAAAGTCTCAAATGCGACAATATCATCTCAAATGCGAACTTGGGCTCTCTTCTACTGGATCCGCAAATGCGAACAAAACGTCACAAATGCAACCGCTGCCCAGCTCAGGCTTCTTCGATTTTGTGAAGCCTTCATCGCAATTGCGAGTTTGCAAATGCAAACAAATCCTTGCATTTGCGAGGCCTGCAACAGCAACCCAGAACACCAGAACAACTAGAGTGTTTTCACTCCTAACACACGTTCGAAACTCACCTGATTACTCGGGGCTCCACCCCGAATACTCACACAAGTCCAAAAAAAATGTACAAACTTCATCGTGCAATCGGAACACCGAAATAACATCAAAAACTAAGAATTACACCCTAAAATCATTTGGATCAAACTTAAGAACTTTAAGTTCTTCAATCTACTTCCTACGTGCCGAAACATACTTATACACTCAGATTGATACCAAATTTTGTATGCAAGTCAAAAAATGATACTACAGAACTATGCCCGGTCTCAGAATTCTGTTTGGACCTCGATATCCTCAAAACACGTTCCAAACCTCAATTATAGAACTTCAAGAATCTTAGTTCGCTATTTGGCGCTGAAACCCTCCCGGGTCATCCAAAACCCGTTCCGAACATACACCCAAGGCCGAAATTGACATACAAACCTATTGAAACCTTTAAATCCCGATTCTGACATCATTTACTCAAAATGTTGACCGAAGTCAAACTTGGCCTTCTAAGCCAACCTTAAGGAACCAAGTGTTCCAATTCCAACCCAAACCCTTCAAAATCCCGAACCAACCATTCCCGCAAGTCATAAATCAATAAAATCAAGTACGAGAAGTCTTATTTAGGGTTACGGGGTTCTAGGAAGAAAAATGACCGGTCGGATCGTTACATTCTCCACTTCTTAAACAAATATTCGTCCTCGAACGGGTCTAGAATCATACCTGGAGTGCTGAACAAGTATGGATATCTGCTTCGCATGTCCTCCTCAGACTCCCAAGTCGCCTCCTCCCATGGCTGGCCCCTCCACTGGACCTTCACGATGGAAACCCTCTTAGACCTCAACTGGCGCTCCTGCCTATCAATAATAGCCATTGGTTCTTCCTCGTAGCCCAACCTCTCATTTAGCTGAATGGTACTGAAGTCTAACATATGAGACAAGTCGGCGTGGTACCTCCGGAGCATAGATATGTGAAAAACTGGATGGACACCTGATAAGATGGGAGGTAGAGCAAGCTCATAAGCAACCTCCCCAACTTGCCTCAACACCTCAAATGGGCCTATAAACCTTGGGCTCAACTTGCCCTTCTTCCCGAAATTCATAATACCCTTCATCGGCGAGACTTTCAAGAGAACCTTCTCGCCGACCATAAATGATACATCACGCGCCTTCTGATCCGCGTAACTCTTCTGTCTAGATTGTGACGTGTGAAGCCTATCCTGAATCAACTTTACCTTTTCTAAGGCATCCTTTACCAAATCGGTACCATATAATTTAGCCTCGCCAGGCTCAAACCACCTGATGGGGGAACGACATCGCCGTCCATATAAAGCCTCAAATGGAGCCATCTCAATACTGGACTGATAACTGTTGTTGTAAGGAAACTCGGCCAAGGGTAAAAATCAATCCCACTGCCCTCCAAAGTCAATAACACATGCCCTGAGCATGTCCTCCAATATCTCAACTGACCGCTCCGACTGCTCGTCGGTCTGAGGATGAAATGTTGTGCTGAGCTCTACACAGGTGCCCAACTCACTCTGTACGAATCTCTAGAAATGCGAGATGAACTGAGGACCCCTATCTGATATGATGGACACGGGCACACCGTGCAATCGAACTATCTCCCGAATGTAGATCTGGGCCAACCTCTCTGAATTATAAGTAGTGGCTACTGTAATGAAGTGTGCCGACTTGGTCAAACTGTCCACAATAACCCAAACCGCATCAAACTTCCGCAAGGTCCGTGGTAACCCAACTACGAAGTCCATAGTGATGCGCTCCCATTTCCACTCAAGTATAGGCATCTGCTGGAGTAGGCATCCTGGCCTCTGGTGCTCATACTTAACCTGTTGGCAATTTAGACATCTGGCCACATACTCCAATATGTCTTTCTTCATCCGCCGCCACTAGTAGTGTTGCCTCAGGTCATGATACATCTTCGTAGCACCTAGATGAATAGAATACTGTGAATTGTGTGCCTCCTCTAGAATCCTCCCCCTCAGGCCATCAACATTAGGAACACATAGGCGACCCTGAAGTCGCAGAACATCATCCTCGCCAATAGAGACCTCCTTGGCACCACCCTGTAGTACCGTCTCTCTAAGAACTGCCAAGTGCGGATAATCAAACTGCCGAGCCTTGATCTGCCCCAATAATGAAGACTGAGCAACAACACACGCAAGAACTCGGATGGGATCTGAAATGTCTAGCCTCACAAGTCTGTTAGCCAAGGAATGAATGTCCAAGGCTAGTGGCCTCTCCTCCGCTGAAATAAATGCCAAGCTACCCATACTCCCTACCTTCCTGCTTAAGGCGCCTGCAACCACATTCGCCTTGTTGGGATGATAAAGAATGGTGATGTCATAATCCTTCAGTAACTCCAACCACCTACGTTGCCTCAAATTGAGATCCATTTGCTTGAAAAAGTGTTGTATACTGCGGTGGTCTATATAAACCTCACAAGCCACTCCATAGAAGTAATGCTTCCAAATCTTAAGAGCATGAACAATCACTGCCAACTCCAAATCGTCTAAGGGGTTGTTCTTCTCATGAATATTCAACTGACGTGAAGCATATGCAATAACTCATCCCTCCTGCATCAATACACATCCTAAGCCAACGCGGGGAGCACCACAATAAATTGTATACATCCTCGAACCGGAAGGCAACACTAGAACTGGTGTTGTGGTCAAAGCTGTCTTGAGCTTCTGGAAGCTCGCCTCACACTCGTTGGACCATCGGAACGGGGCACCCTTCTGGATCAATCTAGTCAGAGGGGCTGCAATGGATGAAAAGCCCTCCACAAACCGACGATAATAACCTTCCAATCCCAAGAAACTCCTGATCTCGGTCGCTGAAGCGGGATATGCCTAATTCTGAACTGCCTCAATCTTCTTAGGATCCACCTTGATACCCTCTCTAAATACCACATGCCCCAAGAATGCTCTACAATCTAACCAAAACTCAGACTTGGAGAACTTAGCATACAACTTTTTTTCCCGCAAGGTCTGGAGCACTACTCTCAAATACTGCTCGTGCTCCCCCAGGTTACGTGAGTAGATCAAGATGTCATCAATGAAGACAATGACAAAATAATCAATATAAGTCTTGAACACTCTGTTCATCAAATCCATAAACGTTGTTGGGGCATTAGTCAAGCCAAATGACATCACCAGGAATTCATCATGACCATATCTAGTACACAAGGTAGTCTTCGAAACATCCGAGTCTCAAATCCTCAACTGATGGTACCCTGATCTCAAGTCAATATTGGAAAACAACCTAGCACCCTGCAACAGGTCAAACTAATCATCGATGCATGATAACGGGTACTTGTTATTGATGGTAACTTTTTTCAACTTGCGGTAGTCAATACACATTTGCGTAGTCCCATCCTTCTTCTTCTTCACATATAACACTAGAGTACCCCAAGACGATACACTAGGTCTGATAAACTCCTTAGCTAGAATCTCATCGAGTTGTTTTTTCAATTCCTTCAGAGCCATACGGTATGGTGGAATAGATATAGGATGGGTGCCTAGATCTAAGTCAATGCAAAAATCAATATCATGATCTGGTGGCATGCCTGGATGGTCTAAAAGAACACATCGACAAACTCCCGAACCATTGGTACTGAATCAATCTTCAGAGGCTCTGTGGTGGTGTCCTGCACATAAGCAAGATAAACCAAACAACCCTTCTCGACCATGCGTCGAGCCTTCAGAAAAGAAACAACCCGACTAGCTGCACTAACTGAGGAACCTCTCCACTCCAATCTCGGCAACTCAGGCATGGCTAAAGTAACAGTCGGCATGGCAATCTAGGATGTCATGATAAGGAGATAACCAATCTGTGCCCAGGATGACCTCGAAATCAGTCATATCAAGTAACAAGATGTCCGCTCTGGTCTCGAACCCATAGAATGTGACCATACAGGACCGATAGATCCGGTCCACAACCACATAATCGTCCACAGGAGTGGACACATAAATAAGACTACCCAAAGACTCACGAGGAACATCCAGGAAATGAGCAAACAGAGATGATACTTATGAATATGTAGACCCTGGACCAAATAATATTGAATCCTCCCTACCGCAGGAGGAGATAATACCTGTGATAACTGCATCTGAGGCCAATACATCTCTTTCTCTCTCTAGGTTTTGGCGTGTTGCTTGAGCTTGGGCAGCCATGGCTGCTGCAATCTCTCCCCAGCCTTTGGCTTTGGGAGAGGTGAACCAAAAAGCTAATGATACAACAACAAACAACAATCCAAAACAGCTATATGCAGCAAGGTTGAATCCAAACCAATCTGCCGCAAATTTTACAAAAACGAAATTGAAGCCCATTGAATATATTCATGGAGTGCCTACGATACAGTTTTCAATGGACGAGCGTGAAGATTTCGCAAAGGAAGAAGGATTACACCAGGCAGTGGTGATTAAACTGTCCACAGGTGCACCAGATTTGCAAGTTTTGAGGAATATTCTGCCGAAAACGATTGGTATCAAAGGTAATTGCTTGATAGGTTCATTGGCCCATCGACAAATTTTAATTCGTTGCGATCAATATGAAGATTTTGTCTGTTGTTTAGCAAGAGCAGTGAATTACTTTCAACACAATGGAAAACTTCATCAATATAGAGTTTTTCCATGGAGTGTTGGTTATAATCCTAAGGAAGAAACCTCTAAGGCTGCTGTTTGGATTTCCTTGCCGAATTTGTCGCCTGAACTGTTTGCACGTAAGGCTTTACTGTCTATTGCAACTGCTGTGGGTAAACCTATAGCAATTGATAAGGCAACACAAGTAAGATCTCATCCAAGCACAGCTAGAGTGAAATTGATCGTGGATTTAATTGAAAAATTGCCTGAAAAGGTGAGACTTCAACATGTCGATGCCATAACTGGTAAGATTACAGAGGGGTTCCAAGAAATTATGTATGATAATCTACCATCATACTGTTGCAATTGTAAGCGCCAAGGCCACGAGGAGATAGACTGTCGTCTGTTACAA
>ML371966.1:180442-200003 GCA_005239525.1 Nicotiana knightiana | reverse complement strand
GCTACAATGGATGAAAATCCCTCTACAAACCGACGATAATAACCTGGCAATCCTAAGAAACTCCTGATCTTGGTCGCTGATGTAGGGCGTGGCCAACTCTGAACTGCCTCAATCTTCTTAGATCCACCTTGATACCCTCTCCGGACACCACATGTCCCAAGAATGCTACAGAATCTAACCAAAACTCACATTTGGAGAACTTAGCATACAACTTTTGTTCCTGCAAGGTCTGAAGAACTACTCTCAAATGTTGCTCGTGCTCCCCCAGGCTACGTGAGTAGATCAAGATGTCATCAATGAAGACAATGACAAAGGAATCAATATAAGTCCTGAACACCCAGTTCATCAAATCCATAAATGTTACTGGGGCATTAGACAAGCCAAAGGATATCACCAGGAACTCATAATGACCATATCTAGTACGGAAGGCAGTCTTCGAACATCTGAGTCCCGAATCCTCAACTGATGATACCCCGATCTCAGGTTGATCTTAGAAAACAGCCTAGCGCCTTGCTACTGGTCAAACAAATCATCGATGCATGGCAACGGGTACTTGTTCTTGATGGTAACTTTTTTCAACTGGCGGTAGTCAATACACATCTGCATAGTCCCATCCTTCTCCTTCACAAATAACACTGAAGCACCCCAAGGCGATACACTCGGTCTGATAAACCCCTTAGCTAGCAATTCCTCAAGTTGTTCTTTAAATTCTTTTAGTTCTTTCGGAGCCATACGGTACGGTGGAATGGATATAGGCTGGGTGCCTGGAGTCAAGTCAATACAGAAATCGATATCACGCTATGGCGGCATGCCTGGGAGGTCAGAAAGAAACACATCGGTGAAATCCCGAACTACTGGCACTGAATCAATCATCGGACACTCTGCGGTGGTGTCCCGCACATAAGCGAGATAAGCCAAACAACCCTTCTCGACCATACGTCGAGCCTTCAGAAAAGAAATAACCCAACTAGCTTCACTAACTGAGGAACCTCTTCACTCCGGTCTTGGCAACTCAGGCATGGCTAATGTAACAGTCTTGGCATGGCAATCTAAGATGGCGTGATAAGGAGATAACCATTCCATACCCAGGATGACCTCATAGTCGGTCATATCAAGTAACAAAAAGTGCGCTCTAGTCTCGAACCCACAAAATGTGACCGCACACGACCGATAGATCTGGTCCACAACCACAGAATCACCCACAGGAGTGGACACATACACAGGAGTACCCAAAGACTCACGAGGGACATCCAGGAAATGAGCAAAAAGAGATGATACATATGAATAGGTAGACCCTGGGTCAAATAATAATGAAGACTCCATACTGCAGACGGAGATAATACCTGTGATAACGGCGTCTGAGGCCGGAAAATCATAGAATCTGGCTGGAGCGCCGGCTGGCTGGCCTCCACCCGACTGAATAACAGCTGGCTGAGTTCCCCCTGTCTGACCTCCTCCTCTAGGACGACCCCTACCCACATTTCCTCCATCTCTGGGCGGCCAGAATGCTGGTGCTGAAATCATAGGCTGATGGCCCTGCTGCACTGCCTTGCCCCGAAGCCTGGGGAAAAACCTCTTCATGTAACCTGGATCCCCACACTCGTAACAACCTCTCAGCACCATATACTGCTGCCCTGAAGACTGGCCTTGGTGGCTGGAATACCCACCGCAGGAACTCTGAATGGTTGGGGGACAGTATGAACTCTCTGGAATGGCACTAAAATAGGCGCTAGAAGAACCCTGATGACCAGAATACCCGCCGGAGGAACCCTGAATAGCTGGTGGGCAATAAGAACTCTCCGGCAGCGCACTGAAATAAGGCCTCACTCAAGCGCCTCGAGGAGGTGGTGGTGCTGAATATGGGGGCCTGCTGGGCTGGCCCCTCCCAAGCTGACCTCTGCCCCTAATCGGAGCACCTCTAAAATCTTCAGAAAATCGAGCTCTCTTATCTTGTTGCCCCTGCTCTCTACCCCTCAGACGATAGCCATCAATCCTGCGAGCGATCTCTACTACTAGCTGATTAGGAGTCCCCATCTCCACCTCTCGGGCCATGTTGGCCCTAATACCAGAGTGCAACCCTGCTACTAACCTCCGCACTCTCTCTGCGTCAGTAGGAAGTATCATAAGTGCATGACGAGACAACTCAAAAAACCTCGCCTCGTAGTCGGACACTGACATCTAACCTTGCTCAAGCTGCTCGAACTGGTACCGCAACTCTTCCCTCTCGGAGGGTGGAATATACCTGTCCAGAAAAAGCTGTGTGAACTTCTCCCAAGTGATAGGGGAGAATCCGCTGGCCTACTAAAAACATAAGACTGCCACCACCTACGGGCCCTGCTCTCCAACTGAAAAGTAGTGAAGTCGACCCCATGAGACTCCAGTATCCTCATGTTGTGCAGTCTGTCCCTGCACCTATTAATGAAATCCTAAGCGTCCTCATGATGCTCGCCCCCGAAGACAGGAGGGTGAAGTCTAGTCCATCTGTCTAATAACTTCTGTGGATCACCATCTGAAACTGGTCGGGGCTCAGCTGCTACTGTTGCCACTGGCTGGGCCCCGGCCGCGGGTAGGGTACCCAAAGTCTGATAAACTGCAACTGCATGTCCTGGGGCCTGGGCAGTAGGGGTCTGTGCTCCCCCTCCCGCATGAGCTGTGGCCGGGTCCGCTGGAAATAAACCAGCCTGGGTCATAGTGTCCATGAACCGCATCATACAGCCCATGACCTCCTGAAAGCCCGGAGCTGTTGTTAAATCCACCGGGGCATGATATGCTACGGGCACCTCGCCCTGCTCCTCAACGATAGGGTCCTCTACTGGTGGTGCAACTGGGGCAACTCTAGGACGCTCCCGTCCCCTACCTCGGGCTGGTGTCCTCCCCCGGCTTCTGCCACAGCCTCTAGAAATGGGAGGAGCGGCCCCTCTCGGGTTTGGAACATTGGTTGTGCGCGTCCTCACCATCTGTGTGAGAATAGAAGAGTAAGATTTAACATACTATCAACTGCGCGACAGAAGATGAATAAAGAGAGATTTCCTAACACCCTATAACCTCCCGAAGATAAATACAGATGTCTCTGTACCGATCCGCAAGACTCTATTAGGTTTGCCCATTTACTTGTGAGACCTACGTGAACCTAGAGCTCTGATACCATGTTGTCACGACCCAAATCCTAATCTAGGTCACGATGGCGCCCAACACTGATGTTAGGCAAGCCAACACAATTAGTCTAGTGAGTTCCATTTAATTTTATAAAACTTTATTAACAATACTTGAGTTTTTGTTACAATCATGAGAAAATAACAAGTATCAAAGGCAAATTTAATTGCAATGATCAAGAAGTTAAATTTAAATAGTTACATTTTCAAAAGAATAGTCTACCAATGTATGTGCCAAGAACTAATATCACAAGTATACATGCATCTAGTAGAAGGAAATCAGAAGAATACGTCTATCCTACTGTCTGAGAGGATATATACAGAATAAAAAAAGAGAAAGACTCCAACGTGCTGCTGAACAACATCAAGAGAAGCATCTCACCATGGAATCTCTGATCTCGTGAAGTCAAGAACGTGCGGACTGATAACCAGATGCACCTGCCTCAGAACCTGTACACTTAAGTACATAAGCATAGCATGAGTACATAAACATTATGTACCAGTAAGTATCCAGCCTAATCTCGAAGAAGTAGTGATGAGAGGTCGACTTGACACTTAATAGGTCCAAAACAATTTATTTAAATATAAGTCTAAGCATGAATATCATAGATGAATAACAATAAAGACAAGTCTTTCCACAGGTACATTTATGTGTCAATTCCTATCAAACAAGTTACTAATTTATTTTCCAGGGCCTTTTAACGGTTTAACAATCACAGGAAAATACCGAGCAAATAACATGCGCATAATATGCCGAGGACATACGACCCGATCCAACAGAAAGTAAATGTGCACTGCCGAAGGGTCGAACGACGCGAACCATAGATGCATCTATTAACCTGCCGAGGCGAACGTCCCGCTCCCATGAGAGTAGTGGAAGAAATCACCCTACTCGTGGAATATAATTGCGAAGCGTTTTCACATAAACATAACACATTCTCCTCAATCAATTTTTCAAATTAGTGATTTACTTCAAACCTTTAAATTCTTAAGATATTGATATAGACTTTCACTCAATGACAATAGTGCAGGTAAAACAATTAACAATGTTCACAAAGCATGGTGTAAACCTAAACTACCCGGACATAGCAAGAATAGTCACTATGCATGGACCCTCGTCACCTAGTACGTCCTAGTCCCCCACAATTCTTCACATGATCAATTAATTCACCTAGGGGAAAAGTTCCCTCTTACGAGGTTAGTAAGGAGACTTACCTCGTATCAAGCCTATTTTCCGATTCAAGAATACGCCTAAATCTCAAAATTCTTCGCCCAACAACTCAAAACTAACCAAACATTACATAAATTAATCAATCCATGCTCAAAAGTTCACAAATTTTCTATTTACATGGTTACCCAACCTAGTTTGCAAGATTCCTAAACTTCACCCCGGGCCCACATGCTCGGATTCCGAAAATGTTTAAGGAAAGTTGCTACCCATAACCTAAGGATCAATAATATATAATTTTTACTAGATTCCATAACAGATTTCGTGGTTAAATCCTATTTTTATCAAAACCCTAGGTTTTTACTCTAAACCCATAATTTTCACTAATCTTTGTGTATTAATCTACCCGAAAACTAAGTAATAAACTCACATTAAGTAGGAAATACATTACCTCAAGGTGCTAAGTCAAAATATCTGCTTTGGGAGCTCCTAAATCGCCCAAGGTTCTAATAAATGCCCTCAAATATGCCTAAGTCTCGATTTTAAAACGACCTTACTGCCTCCAGTGTTTTCGCACGTACGGCGAGTGGACCGCACATGCGGTCTCGCTTCTGCGGATCAAGGTCCGCATCTGTGGAAGGGGAGGGGCTGGCAGGGATCGCACCTACGGAAGGGGGGCCGCACCTGCGGCTCCGCTTCTGCGAAGGAAGGACCGCATCTGTAGATCCTGGTAACCCTCTCGATGGCCGCATCTGCGAGGCTTCGATCGCATCTGCGGACTCGCACCTGCAGCCGGCCAATCGCAGGTGCAGTCGCACCAGATCTGGTGCACCATCAGCTCTTTTAGAGCTTGAACTTGCCTCGCGCGACGACCAAATTGGCCTCCGAGGCCCCGTCCAAACATACCAACAAGTTCTAAATCATAAAACGGACTCGCTCGAACCTTTGGAACCCCCGAAACAATATTAGATCTAAGAATCATACCCCAAAACCAACTAAATTCAACTTATAAACTTTAAGTTCTTAAATTCACTTCTAACACGCCGAAACGTACTTATACTACTCGGAACGACACCAAATTTTGCGAGTAAGTCATAAATGACACTATGGAACTATTCCCGGTTTCAGAATTCTGTTCGACCTCGATATCACTAAAACACGTTCCAAACCTCAATTTTTGAACTTCAAGAATCATATTTCACTATTTTGCGCCGAAACGCTTCCGGGTCATCCAAAACCCATTCCAAACATACGCTCAAGTCCTAAATCATCATACGAACCTATTGGAATCTTTAAATCTCGATTCCGATGTCGTTTACTAAAAATGTTGACCGAAGTCAAACTTGGCATTTAAGGCCAACCTTGAGGAACTAAGTGTTCCAATTCCAACTCAAACTCTTCCAAATCCGAACCAACCATCCCCGCAAGTCATAAACTAGTAAAAGCAAGTACAAAAGGTCTTATTTAGGAGCACGGGGTTCTAGAAAGTAAAACGACCGGTTAGGTCATTACAAATAGTGTATTCCCAGATTTGGCGGATTTTTGTTTGTTACCATTTTTAGTTTTAATATAATGTATATAGTGTTTTGCTTGGTCGGAAGACTCCATCTCCGACTAACTTTTTACTCTTATTTACTATATTGAGTTGCGTATAATGATACAAATATATTGTATTCTATACAAACACACTCAAATTTGAGTGTATTCTATATGTTTCAATGCAAATACAGTTTTAGTTTTTTGTATTTTCGCATGTATTTATGTATTCTGAAGGTGATATTTTTTTTAGGCAGATGCCTGTATTTTTTGAATTTTTGTTGTTTAAATATAGGCGAATTAAATAAAGTAAATTGAATGTAGTGTAAAAGTAGCTACGATTGAATACAATCGTATATCACTGTAACTTGAAATTTTTGTTGTTTAAATACAACTGAATGAATAGAGTGAAATTGAATATAATGTAAAATAGTTAAGAATAAATATAGCTGAATTGAATACAGTGTATACAACCAAATTGAATACAATGACATACACCTTATTTCCTGATCTTTTGTTGTATGAATACAATTAAATTCAATAGAATAAAATCGAATACAATATAAAATATATAAGAACAAATACATCCAAATTGAATACAACGTATACAATCAAATTAAACACAACGACATACATCCTATGACAATCAATTAGTAGCTACAAAATATAATTAGCTAAATTATAGCTACGTCTTGCAATAAGCCTCCGAGCAATAGTCATTTTTAAGAACTCCCCTATTTAGTTCAGTGTATTGCTGTATGATATTGATATTGGGTTTTGTTGTGGATGTGAGATGGATAAAACATAAGGAAAAATTATATTGTATAGCCACTCTAAAAAATAATTGTCGACAATATATATATATATATATATATATATATATATATATATATATATACACACATACAATAGATGAGGAAAGGCCCGTATACGGGCCCAACATTATAGTCTTTTGTCGAGGGCTTAATTAATTTTTTGATAAATAAATTGATTCTTGTTATATCTATTTAATCACGGATAGAGAATGATATTGGGGATCACAATTTATAATTCATTTATTTTAATAATTTACTTAAAATTCAACTATAAATTATAATCTATTTAAATTGCTCCAATTAACATAAAAAGACTATGTGCTATAATACCCATTTTTAACGTCCATATCAAATATAAACATCAAATTAAAAATTTCATTTCAAGGGTGTTATTCTCCTATTTGAATATTTTACAAGAGAATACATTAAAGCTACACGTGTCATCTATATTAACAAATTTTCTAAAATAAGAAGCTTACCAATCTATCTGTAAACTATTCTTGAATAGTCCAAATTGGTTTCCCAAAAATTTAACCGTGGGAACAATCAACTACTTGATGAAAGTTAACACGAACAACATAATTCTTTAAAATACGATAAAAGATGAAAAAAAACTTACTATTGATTTTACTTCATGTCTTGTATACAACAAAATCAAGAGAAATTTTTTGTACAGTAAATAAAGAGAACTACCAAGGGGACTCGCATCCCTAAAGAGGCAAGTTACTACTTCAAACAAAGAGAACCAAAGGCATTAAACAAATATTAACATGATATAAATTGTAGTAATTCAATATAGTAGTTCAAATTATATTTTATTATAACTCGTTTAAAATGATATTAACTGGTGATAAAATATCAAACATTTAATAGAAGTCTATATTAGTTATTATAGGGATTTTAATTTTGTTCTTAATTAAGGAGATAATAGAAATATTTTTATTTTTCTATAGATTTATCATATGTTAATTTTCATAATGGAACAATATAAATAATATAAAAAATAATGTTTATGGTAATTTATTGATAGTTGAAAACTTATTACGGAAAAATGAGTTCAAACCATGTAGATTAAATTTTTACATCAATTAAGCATATAAGAGATAGCCCACTAATACAGTATAAACAAATCCATCACTTAAATTAATTTCTGAGATTTAAACTATACTTTTTAAAATTACTTATGAATATGAATTTTTCTAGTTTGAAATCACCTTCAAATAGTGTGGATAGATGAAAACTTTTTAATTTTAATTTTTAAATTACTTTAAAACAATGTTAGTAAATACGAAAATCTTGTAAATATTTACCAATATCTCCTTTTGTTACACTATTATTTAAAAAATTAAGTTTAGTTTCTCTGTGAAAACTTCAAGTTGACAAACTAAAATTAATAATTTTACCAGCTAAGAAAAATGAACATTTTAAATAATTATTTGCATGTAGTACTCTCCATAAAAGTAGTCTAATTAACATGAAATAACATTTAAAGGAGTGTTGTAGTTATGAAAATGTGGATCTCATTTGTATCAATGATAGTTTGCATTTAAAAATTGCAAACAACGTAAGAATTTTTTTGAAATAACATATATACCCTTGGTCAACCATCTTTCTTTTTCTATATAATAGAAATATTTTGTCCATAACCAATGTATATTGTTTTGTATATTTGGCTAGAAGATAAATTATATTTGGCGGACCAGCCCAATGTGTAACTTGCTCAAAATTTAATGGGAAAATGTCAGGACTTGCTTTATATTATTTAAAATTGATCATTAGTGGAGGATAAAATTTAATGGGAAAGTGTCCAAATTTGTCTTGTATTACTCGAAAATTGCTCTCGCGCACTATTAGTTCATTAATATTTTTATTACTTGCAAATTATCTTGTATTCCACATATCAAAAAAAAATTGAGATTTAAAAAGTATTTATGTAACTAAATAGTCAGTATGACAGTATATCCTCAATTTCATTTTGCAACTGATGATATTCATAGTATTTTCAAACAGTGTAGATAGAAAGAGATAAGATTTTATTTTGATTCCCCATATAAACAAGCCTTTGACTATTCTTTAGATTAAAAATGTTGAAAAGGCTTAACAAATATTGAAAATAATAGTGTTCGTCTTGCATAAAATAACAATAGCTTTCTTGAAAATTACAATAAATTTTAAAAACTTGCTTATTACATTGTATACCATTGCTGTTTAATTAAACAATACATGTATGATTAATTTTGTTTATTCTTTACATTGAGGATATTTCCTAATATTCTATCCATTTCATTTAATATAATTGTATACGGGTAAAACCGAGTCCAATGAACACCACGATTTTCCGGTGAGGCAAATGGAGTAAGGACGTGACCGTAAGGAATCAGAATCAGAACCAGAAGCTTCTCGTACCAGGGCCCGAGCAAAACATCTATCCTCGGAGCCGTCGAGGCCACGTCCCCCGAGTCCGGTTCGAGTCCCAAGACCTCGGAAAGCATTACCAAACGGCCGCACACGATTAACAAAGGGTCGTGATATTCGTGCCCAACCGGATATCACGGACCCTATCGGCGAAAAATCAGTGACTAGCGAAAAGGAAATTTTTTACCTTTCTTAGAATTGTTTCTAGGTAAAATTCCGCTACTACATATAGGGGAAGCTAATTATTCATCAGACACACTGTAACACACATACCCAGGCAATATACTTCTGTTCTCTTTGTTTCTAGAAGTTATTCAAAGTTCTTGTTTTTGTTCGTAAGTTCTTCGTAAGTGTAAGCTCATAATCAAAGGCAGGTTCCTTGTTAAGTCTTTAATCGAGCTCGGACTCACTATCATCATGGTTTGGCTATTTTCTGTACCTTTTATTTGCTTTATCTAACGTCATTAATCACTTGTATTGAATTAGTCCACATACGTGTATAAATTCAACTGTTATCCATTTTCAAGGGTAAATAACAATACTGCTCATCCGTTTTAATTTATGTGACGTTATTTTCTTTCTAGTCCGTCTTAAAAAGAATGATATTTTTTTAAAATTAAAAATAGTTTAATTTAGATTTTATATTTTATTTTGAATGACAAGTTTTTATAGTCATACAAACGTTGCAACATTTAATATCATAAGATCACAAGTTTCAAAAGTCACTATCTTTCTAATTATGCCGTATAGACAATGGTGTAGCCATATGCATTAAAGCGTGGTCAATTGAACACCCTTTGTCGAAAACTTATACTATATATATAGAAACTTATATCGTGTATGTAGGTCAAAAGTTATTTTTATATGTATATATTCAATTTTGAACATCTTTCGTGAAATTTCTAGTTTCACCACTGCGTATAGATTTACATTGATGAAGTTCCTCTTTGAATTTATTCTTATACTTGAAAACTGTTTATTTGTCTTAAAGTTTATAGTATATCATTAATATCAAAATATTATTTTGTGATTGATAGAGAATTTAATATAATATTTTGCGATTTTGTGATCATTTTGTCAATCAATAAAGTCATTTTCACAAATACTAAATCGTATCATCGCGTACGCCGCACTCGTTGCCCGACAGCACACTCCGTGCACGTTGCCATGCATGGCTACACATTTGACTACACCATCCTCATGAAAGTCACCCTATCATTCAATTAATCTACCAAATTACCCCTATTCGTATCCACTCCTATTGGCCATCACGTTTCCACAAAACTTTCCTGTACTCCTTGTCACAGCAGATATCTCTCCAATTTATCCTCATCAAATGTCGGCACCTGAAATCAAAGCTCCATTATTCTGACCCGACCCGTAAACTTTCCATTCCTGGCTTCTTCTTCTCTCTGCGCCACACCCATAGTTTACAAATACTGTATCTACATTACATTTGTTAATAAATTCGGATACACCGATCTATCAAATAGCAGCCAATGAGAACGGAGAAACGTCAGGGGATCTATCAGCATTGTTAAAACACAGGTGCCACTTTATGTTTATGCGTTTATATATGTGAATGTATGTTTACATTTCTGTGATTTAGATTCATATAATTATTTGAATTGATTTTTTTTTTTGGAAGAAATTGGAAAGGATTATAGTAGTTTATACTTTTAATACAGAATTGTGAAAAAAAGACAAAACTTGATTCGAATTTGGCGTTTACATTTCTGTGTTAAATTATGGAATTGGCGTTTTCTTTTCGCTGTAATGCTGCCATTTGAGACTTGCTTTTGAAAAGTTAGCTTTAGGATGGGAATATGTCAATTGGGTTTTCCTTTAACTTTTTCTTTTTGTTCTTTTCTGTCATGTTTTAATCTGTTCTTGATTTATATAACGTTCTTTCTGTTTTGAAACGACCAAAATGTTTGAAGTTGGATCTCTGTAAAACTTCCGCAGCTTTCGAGAATAGAAATTTCTCAAACTATTCATATTTTTAACTTTGATATGTTATTTTTAAATTTATCAAAATAATTTTCTTCAGGTAATAAAGTACATTTAGATTTGAGTGCTTGAGTAGTTATTTTGACGTGGTTCTTTGCATTAGCTTCTATCATATAGTTTCAAGAGCCCAGGCCTGTGAAAGTTGTAGCTAAAATCGTGATGGTTGTTGTCCGAATGTCCCAGATGTTCTTCACTTCACAGATGTACAAAAGCTCATTTGTGTTGTAGCGGAAGAACAACAGCGCCTCACAAGTATATCTCTGCTTGGAGTGTGCATTGAGAAATGAAAGGCGGAAATGTTGGTAAATTTTGGGGAGGACAGTTCTCCTTTTTCCTGGCTGCTATCTTATTTACAACCATATTTCTTTGGTGCTGGGAGAAGAATCCACTTCTTACTAGTTTATTGTCAGCTCAAGATCAGTTCATAATGCAGTCCTCAGGTTTGCACTCGATTGAAAACTTGCAAGCATTAATAACCTGTCAAAGTTGAATTTTCCGCAAAAGATATTACACCAGAGACAAAGAAGATAGTATGAACTTAACAGTCAAGATCTCTTCTATTATTTGCTGGTGAACTTTTATCTTGTCTTGCACTTTTAGTTTTTTATTAAAACAGTCAAGCATTTATCCACACTCCATATATATGTTTTACTCGAATGGCACGCTTTGATAGGAGGATATTTAGCAGTCGTCTAGTTATGATTAGATTATTAAGTGTCCTTTTCCTCTTTCTTTATGTATAATCATAAAAATAATTAGAAGATAACCGTGCTTGTTCTAGTTGACCACTAATGATCCACTGCAACCTTGATCATCCAGTTCTGTTTCCTGATAATCCCTCATTCCACTCCAATTTAAATTTATTTTTTTCCTTAATTAAGCTGCCATGATAGGAGAGAGCGGTGATTAGACGGAAGACTCACGTTAAAGCTTCATTCCTGCATGAATGCAATAACAACAACAACAAACCTAGTGAATACCCACATGTGAGGTCTTGGTAGGGTGAGATGTACGCAACCTTACTCCTACCTCGGGAAAGCAGAGAGGGTGTTTCCGGAAGACCCTTGGCTAAAGAAAAGATAAAAATAAGTAAGGACGACGAGTATAAACAACAAGATGAAAAGAGGGCCGAAGCCAAGGTAGCCATTAAACGGTGGTAATAGCAATCTAGATAACAAACTAACACTAATGTTGTCGAACTGAAGAAGACAAAGGGAAACGCTCGACTACCCACTAACCTAATCCTCGATATTAACCCCCTCCTATCAAGAGTCATGTCCCCGGTAAACTCCAGTTGCGCCATATCCCGCATAATCAACTCTCCGCAAGACTTCTTTGGCCTACCTGTACCCCTCCTCATACCCACCAAGGTTAACCTTTCGCACCTCCTAACCCGGGCTTCTATGTTTCTCCTCTTAACATGCCCGAACATTCCTGTATGAATGCCATTGATATAATGTTATTAATGTATTATGCGGGACTAGTGGGCGGTTGGGCTTAGTGTGTTATGGTTCTGCCTCCCATTTCCCCAGATAAGTACTGTACAATCTTTTGCTGAACTTTTTCTACGAAGTTAGATTAACTTCGTCTATGTGCCTATCTGATAATATTGATAGATTTTTTTGATTGGCATATTTGCCTATTCCTCTGGGATGACATACTTGCCAAAATCAAATTGATTTTCCCCTTAACCCCAATTTGGATGTCCTTCATCCAAAATAATCAAGTGCCCTATAGTTGGTGCTGACTGAATAACTGCCTAAAAGGCAACTAGTTATAGGAGAGAAGAAAGTAAAAGAAAACCAGGGCAACAGATACAACAGTGCCAAGGAACAATTCTTTTCAAACTTCTGAAGGTGTGTGTGCCTGTTTGGACTTGCCTTTGCCTGTATTTGGAGCTATAATGTTGAATATGTTCTGTGGGAAATTTTTTTCATGACTTTATCTCTCTTTTCCTCATGTCTAGTGTTTATAGCTCCATTATGTGATGGTGTAGTCTATAGCTTATACTCGTGTCGATAAGGTATTGATCTCAATGAATTTTTTTCGAAGTACTTAGCTATTTCCGTTCTTGTTGTTTTGTATTTCTTGTTGTAGAGATTTCAGTGGATGAATATGCAGTATCATTGAGATCAAAGGAACAAATTATGGACGAACATTCAAATTCACAAATAGCAGAAGGCAGAATAGTGGAAAATAGATTGGCAGTATCTGATAGTTCTGTTAATAATGTTACAGTCAGGCCTTCCACTAAAAGAAGAGATGATAAAAAGATTATGACTTCCCAATTAGAGGGAAAAGGTAAGGTCTATGTTATTTTTGTTCATTATATTCAAAAATTTGATATGTAGACTTCTGTCCTATTTCTTTGCCTTGCTAGATTGTTATAAAGCACATTGCTAGTTTAAAAGAGCCGATTGCTTTTGAACTAATCTGTTTAAATGTTTTGCCAGAATTGGGAGTCCTTTTTTTGGTGGATTAGTATTTATACCATATTATGAGATCATTGAAGGATCAATTACAAGAAAAAAAAAATTTAGGAAAAGAGAAAGGGGAGATAAGACATATATTAGGTTGAGAGAAAGAGTTACAAGTTCTCTTTTGACATAAGAAGTGCAGAGATGTTCTAAACAAAATTAGTTATAATTTGAGACACATTAATTCTATTTTAACAAATTATTGCATACTGCCAAAAGACTTTTTTTTATGACCGAAAATCCGTCTGGGGCCGACCCTTAGGACCGTGCAGCCTTGCAACTCACAGGTAATGGGATCAGCCTCCATCCTTCTCCACTTAATTGCCCAGCTTAATTCGCATGGCCTAGGGCTCGAACTGTGACCTAAGTCACAAGTCCCTCAACCTTTGCCGCTTGAACTACGCCCTGGGGGCTACTGCCAAAAGACTTTTTGCTTTTAAGTGCTACCAAAACCACAAAAAAAAAACTGAAAATGGATCACTTGTACCATAAACCCAGTTCATGTTTCAGTCAAAGTAAATAATCCTCTCTATGACTTCTTATCAACGCATAAAGAATGAGATCCATTGCATTAGAAAAGATATTGTTCCAGTTTGGAGAAACGGCTGATTCAGGCCTTGGAATCTTTAATGTCCTTTGAGTTTGGTTTTGACCAATGTATCTTTTGTCTTCTATAATTTACAAAGTTTTCAGGTTTTTCTGATATTGGCTTGAATATATTTTATGTAAGGGGAAAATACTAGCAAAATCTTTAGCTGTTGTACATTTAAGTTGGCTATCTAGTGGTTACCTTTGACGTTTCATCTGAAAGACCAAAGAATGATTCCTCATGTTCCTGTTCTTTTGTTGCAGCTTGCAATTTTGCTAAAGGCAGGTGGATTGCAGACAGTAGACGACCATTATACTCTGGGTTTAAATGTAAGCAATGGTTATCAGAAATGTGGGCATGTAGATTGACCCAACGCACTGACTTTTCCTACGAGGGATATCGTTGGCAACCAGAAAATTGTGAGATGCCAGATTTTAGTGGTTCAGAATTCTTGAGAAGGTATACATTTTTTTTCCTTTTTCAATGATTGTCACCTTCCCTGGACACCACTTAGTGCACCGGCCTGCCCAATTATTGTCATCTTTGTTTAAGGTGCAGTAGAGAGGGGGTAAGTATATGAGTTACACATTATGCCGGTGGTTATCTGAAGTTTGAATTGGTTATTAAGTTTGCATATCACCACACATAAATATTCAAGAAGATGCACTTCTGCAACTGGAGTCACCCATGTGTTATGAGATTTGATATAAATAAACATTGTAAAAGGTGGTACTAAGAGATAAGATAAAAGGCGAATCTGAACCAATTGTTTTGAGCAGATTTCAGCCTCATCCCTTAATGTAACTTTATTTCAGAATGCAGGACAAAACTATTGCTTTTATTGGAGATTCACTCGGAAGACAGCAATTCCAGTCTCTCATGTGTATGGTCACTGGTGGTGAGGAGAAACTTGAAGTTGAAAATGTAGGATGGAAGTATGGCTTGGTCAAACCACGTGGAGCTGTACGTCCCGATGGATGGGCTTATAGGTTTCCAAACACAAACACCACAATTTTGTATTACTGGTCAGCAAGTCTTTGTGGTATAGAGCCCTTCAACGTCACGGATCCCGCCTCAGAGTCGGCCATGAACTTGGATCAACCTCCTGCCTTTTTGAGGAAATATCTTGATCAATTTGATGTTGTGGTGCTGAATACAGGTCATCACTGGAACAGAGGGAAGGTTAACGCAAACCGATGGGTGATGCATGTAAATGGAAAGCGTGTTGTAGACAGGAAGCTCGCAGAAATAGGAAATGCTAAAAACTTCACAGTTTATAGTATTGCCAGATGGCTTGATTCTCAAATCGCTTCACGTCCACAGCTTAAGGCTTTCTTCCGGACCATATCACCCAGACATTTCTTGAATGGGGACTGGAACACTGGAGGTCGCTGTGATAATACTGTTCCACTTACTAAAGGAAATGAAGTTCAGCAAGAGGAATCAAGCGATCCAGTTATTGGGAGTGCTGTGAAGGGCACAAAGGTTAAGTTATTGGACATAACAGCTATTTCTGAACTAAGGGACGAGGGTCACATATCTCATTACAGTTTAAAATCATCAGAAGGAATAAACGACTGCTTGCATTGGTGCCTACCCGGCATACCTGACACGTGGAATGAACTCCTGTATGCACAACTTTAGTGTCCATAGCATTTACTGAGAAAGCATGAAGCTCATCCAATGACCAATGTGAGGACCTGTCAATCATGTTCGGTCCAACTCAGCTTGCTTGCTCGTGTATTCTATTGTATTCTTTTTGTAAGTAGAGTTATTCATTTACGAGGGAAAAGAAGCAGCTATTCCCAAGCCAAATCAGACACAGAACAAAGTGCAAAATGCAATGCATGATATGGGATAAAATGCTTCATCTGCAAAGGATACTGAAGCTGCTGCAGTACTTGAATGACATCACGATTTTTCCACGAAAAGTTTCTTCTATGTTGGCTCACATTCATCAGAATATTAGGGATTCTTAGTTTGAAGCTTTGCAAGCATGTCCCTAAATTCTGGGATTTATACCAATTGCCTATACTCATCAACAGATGTTCTTTAGAGATTTAGTCTTGATAGATTCGGTGTTGTAACAGAATTACGATTCATTACTCATCAATAGAAGTTCACCATTACTTACAGTCCTTATTCAGTTATTACTGTTGTACTTTGGAAGTTGGAGCCTACTTTAAAACTCACTGTTATTTTTGTCTGTAACAGAGTTGTCGTATTGGTTTGCATTAAGGCTGTCCAACGGGCAGTCCCATACCGGTCCGGTCCTGTATCCCGTCCCGGCCCACTTAAATCTTAACAGGATGGGCCCATGTACACGGGATGGGACGGGATTCCCATTTCGTCCCGTTTATCCCGTCCCGTCCCGCCTGTCCCGCGTGGTTTTTTTTCAATTTTTTTTTTGAAATATATCCATTAGGCAACGGTCTCCATTGCAAATTTAGTCGTTCCCGACGACCATAAACGGCCATATTTGGCCCCTACCCCCCAAAACACCCCCTACCCTCTCGCCTAAACTTTTAATGTAACCCCTAGGTTTATTAAATTACACTTTGGCCCTATTTTAACTATAAATATCCCCATCTTTCTTCGTTTTTTCCCACAAAAATCAATCATTCTCTCTCAAATCTCTTATGTTCTATCTATATTATTCTCTCAATTTTCTCACAATCAAGTGATCAACTAAGTTCAAGTATTTGGGCAAATTTTTGGAGCAACTTTCAAGCTTCAAATTAATTCGTCAAGTATTTGGAGCACTTTTTTGGGCAATTTATTCAAGTTTCAATATTTAATCACGGTGCACCCGTTCCATCTCCTAATTTTAATATATAATTTTTGCGTATCATTTTAGTGCTTAATTTTGTGTTTACTTTACGTGTTCTATTTTCGTATTTCATTTGTGTTAACTTTTTAAATTTAATTTAGTAAATTATGGAACCTAAAAATGTATTTGGCCTATTTAAAGAAAGTAGTAAAACAAGTAATAAAGGTGATAGTAGTAATTCTAATCCTAATCCTTCTCCTAGAATTAGAAAACATATAGAAGAAATGACTCATGTTGATGGAACTTTATTTTCCAACCCCGCATGTTATAATATTAATTTCGAAAAACAACTAGATCATGAAACTTTACAAAGACAATTTGACAATGATATATTTATTGAGGACGAAGAAAACGAGGATGAAGAAAATAAGGAAGAAGATAATGAGGAAGAAGAATTAGATGAAACACCCACTAGTCCCGCAACATAAGCTCCAACTCAGAGTTAATCTCGGTCTGGAGCCATACCCCCTGTACCTCCTGTAAGGGGTAAGCCTAAGGGTGAACGTGCCAAAACATCACTCGTATGAAATTTTTTTAAACATGATAAAGTCAACCAACGTACTATATGTGAAAAATGTAAGCAACAATTTGTATACAAGACTAGTGGTGGGATGAGGGTTTTAGCCAGGCACTTACTTAAGGAGCACAATTCTTTATGGATGCAAGTTCAAATAGAAGCCAGAAAAATTACGGATCCTAGCACCGGTACTGGCGCTCCTAGTGGATCTGGCGGGGGTTCTAATTTTTTACAACAACAGCTTGACCCTGCTTCTGGTACTATTTTACGCCCCTATAACAAAGATAGAGATAGTGAGAACTTAGCAAAAGTGGTGGCTGTATGTGGCTTACCTTTTACTTTTCCTTCTCACCTTGATTTTGTGCATTATATATAAGAAACTTATAATCCTACTTTTCAAGGTTTGATATATTTAAATTTCAAACTAAATATCTTCAGTATATTCGTTGTGTATTTTTTCACTTAGATTATAAAAATGGCTCACATCTGATATAGGTCGTAGTCCTAATGATTGTGATTATTCAAATGTTACATGTCATTGAGTTAATCATCACTAGAACATGCAAAAATTTATTATTCGTTATAAATTTGTTGATTCAAAACACTCCGGAGCATATATTGCAACTACTGTTCTACAAATAGTTGATTTTTATGGACTCATTGATAAAGTTTTAACTATCACTTTAGATAATACTTTTGCTAACACCACCGCAACAACTAGCTTTTGTCCAATTAATCCAGCAATTTTTCATGCAAGATGTGCATGTCATATTTTTAACTTGGTTGTAAAATATGGTATTAATTTATTTTCTGATGCTTGTTGTAAAGTACAACGTGCTTGCGACTATATTTTTCGTGCTAATAAAGCGAGTAGACTTCGTGAATTTTCTCAACAATGTGCTAGTCCGAACCTTCCATATAGAAAAGTTTCAAAAGATGTTTGTACTAGGTGGAATTCTACTTACGAAATGGTTAAAGTTTCTTATGGTTATCGGGTGTAATGTTTTATATGTCAATACCACACAAGAAGAGGGGGGGTGTGGAGTCCAATTTTCGACTGCTATCGTTATAGAAGGACCTGGTTCTTCTATGTGTTCCAACTCGTACTGTTGCGGAATAATAAATGCAGAGAAGTAAAGAACACAGAGATTTTTACGTGGAAAACACCCGGCTCAAAAGGTGAAAAAATCACGACCTACTACTCTGTAGGATTTTCTCCAAACACTTCACTACAACTCTGAGCCAACAGCATTTACAAAATAAACTCTTTTGTAAACCTAAGGATTAACTCTAACCCTTATAACGACACGCCACAGGCTGTTGTGACTACGTCAAGTTAAATCTAACTTGAATGATACAACTCAAGTACCTAGTACAATTTGCTTCTAAGAAAGCTGAAAAAGGTACAATTTTAGACCATCTACTACAATAAACTAGACTAAAAGACAACAGATGAAACTGGTTCTTCTAGCTGGTTCAAGTAGCTCCAANGGGTCTGAACCTCTACCTCTGCCACTTTTTCACTTTGATGGACCAGGTCCATCTCATCCACTTCAACAACCTCAATAGGCTCAACAACCCTTTCTTTTCCTTTTTTTCACTCTTTTCTTCTTACTCTCCTCTAAAGCTCTCTTCAACTCGTCCTCACTTTACTTTAACTTGATCCTTGTAGTTCTTCCTCTTGGAAGAGAAATATCGGAAGTCTCAGACGGAGCATCTTTTCTTTTATTGTTTGCTCTTGCTGTCTCGAAAGTTTGAGCTTTAGGAGTTCTTTTCTTATTTGGATTGTAACTATCGCCTAACGTTTTCAGCAGATCCGCCAGGGTTTCCTCAGTAGATGAACCAAGTTCATCTGTGTGCTTTCCTAGATTTACTAACCCTTCAGTGGCTTCTCCTGATTCACTTCCCCCTGCGTTCATGCTACTTTCTTCCTCCTTCTCTGGATCATCTCCACAAATAGCCATTCTAACAGATTCAGATGTGGGTGAAGAATCAACCACTTCCTTCCCTTTTCCCCTTCTCATTACTCCGTACTCCTTCACTCTCCTTTTC